>PRKT01000960.1:107796-168684 GCA_003671525.1 Saccostrea glomerata
TACCCCCCCCCCCCCCCCACACACAAAAAAATGAACACTTAATATTTACTTTTTCGTGACTTTACGGATTAATCAATACTGTGGATACTGGTAATATTTAAACCGTGAATAATTTTCCCCTATTTTCTCTTAATGTAGACGTATCATTTTAAAAAGTTGTTTTTGATTTAACAGGACAATATAACAGTATTTGACACTTTTTTAATCAAAGCAAAAACTAGCTAGCTACATGACATTGTATTTATCTCATGATTCAAAACTTCTTAACGGTCCTATGATAAAATTTCCCAAATTCTTAGGTAGGGTTTATTTTAGCGGATCCCTCCTTCCCATAATGTAGATATAATTACCTTCATTTAAATAACGTTAACGTCATACCGTTACAATATACATGCGTATATATAACGTCAACAGTCATGACGTTATACATGATTGTAGATTTTACTTGAAACAATACCATTTTCAAACGACTATAAAAAGAAAACTGGAAAAGATATCACTAAAAAATAAATTATGTTATAACCCACAAAGTCTAACCTATCACAGAATAAAATTTCATTTATTTTGGGGACAGGGCATATTTTGGCAATTCGTGGCTGTAGCTCTTTAGTATTAAAAAGAAAGTGCACATAATATACGGAATATAGGTTAAATGAAAAAAAAATACAGGAAAAATAATAATGTTAAGTCAATTCTGTTTGTAATGATTTGAATAATACTTGTCTATATTTAATTGAAAAAAATGACAGACCGATAAAATTACCTGTAATGTTAATTTTCATATTCAATAATCTCATTTTATTTCCTCCAAATCTCCAAACTCTAAAAATTATTTTATTTATTAAAAAAAACAATAAAATTTATCAGCATAAAAATCCATTCATATGTCATATTAGTATAATACATGTACACTGACCATAGATAAAGAAATTATGTATTCCTTAGGAATATAAAGTATCATTCCTTGAGCAATGGCGTGGTATTGAAGAAGCAGAACAGATTTGTAATGTAACGATACAAAAACATTACCCAACTAAAGGTAAGCTAAGATCCTATTTATTTTATATTATACTGTAGAGTCATTTTAACTCAGAGGGAGGGGTGGTCAATGTTTATGGTCGAGCAAAGTATTGTTTGTTCGTGGTGACGTTATTTTATAGGTACCTTGTACACAGAAGCTTCATTGAATAAATATGTTGACATGATTCATGTAAATATTTGTGGGGATATAAAATTATGATTATCGGTGAGCCAATAAATCCACAAAATTTGGTTCTTCACAAAAATTTATGCTTTCCCAATACAGGTATTCAAATACGAGTTCGGAAATTTCTTTTTCAACCAAGATTTTCTTCTGCATGCGTGTTTAATTTTTCTATAGAGGAGATTTGTTGAACTTCTAATAAGGAAAAGATTACTTTAAGTTTTAAAAGAATATGATTTTTTGCAGTTCCATTGCTTAATTTTTTTATGTACTTTCTATCAGTAGAAAATTTAGTTAACGTTTTGACATATCTCCTTTATCCACATGTTTAGGATACCCCCGGTAATATAATAAGATTGATGTCAGTAGATCAATTTAATTTACTTCAGTAGATAAATTTAGTTGACTTCAGTAGAAAAAATTGGTTGATTTTCTTTTACAGACCTCCTTTATCCACACGTATGGAATCATTTAATTAGACTGATATCACTAAAACAATATTATCGCAGATAATTCAATTTATGCCTCTATGAGAAATATATTTTACACCTTAGGATAATTCCGCATATCCCTGCGCAGTCTGCAGGATATGTGCCTTTATCGCAGCGCAGTTATCATATAACCTTTCATTGCGAAAGCGCAAGCGTTTCCTTTTTCGACAGAGTAAACCAATCAAAATCCTTGATTTTGTTGCGCCATTTTTGTTAGCCTGGTAGTGCCTTGAAAAAAAAAATGTTTGGGGAAAAGGGGACCTGCGTACATGGGGCCTCAATCATTGGTCAGCTTCTTAGCGGAGAATCATCGGTCCCTGTAATTTATGCAGTGGAAATTATCCTCATATCGTGGAACCTACTTCGGTGGAGGCACAGATGGGTTTTGGCAGGGGTTGCTGTTTACTTCGACAACCCCCTATGCATTTGAGAAGTTCTAGGAATGCAGTGATCGTGATTTCCTGTCAATTAAGGGCAGTATTGTTTTTGGTCATTATAACAAATCAAATAATGTTTTAACACTGTTTAACGTTTACATATTTGGAGCAGCTTTTGAATCATTGTTTATTTATACTTCATTTTGGTTAAGCTGCATGCCTTTATAAAATACAGGCTAACTGGTGGTGCAACAGCTAGGGCAAATCATTTTCATAACTTATATTTATTTACCATATATACCTGTTACCACTTCATGGGTTCTCCTTGTGATTTGTCTTTCTGATGTACAGTAAATACATATAATGGAAATAATAGCATTCATGTCAAAATTATTTTCCAAATAGTTATTTAACTTGTATCATTGCCCCGATTATGATACCCCCTTTTTCATCGAGAGAATTGTTAGTTGTCTCAGCGAATGAAATCTCACTATTACCTATCATGTGTACCTAATCTATTTACAGTCATTGTTCCATTGGAATATTATGCAGATGCATCAAATGTGAATTTTATATGACTGTTTGATTCTCCTGTTTACACTGGAGTTAATAACCCGCCTGATCATGGAACCTGTTTACGCATAATTTATGGCCGCGCAGCATTGTTAAGGCTTGAATGAGGGGGCGGGGCCTAATTTATACGGGAAAAGTATACTATGACGTCAGACAAAAATATGACATTGATGTAATTCTCATTATACGTGAAAATGAAATATTCTGCAACACTGAACAATATTAGCATAATAAACAACATTATAATTTATCAATGCATTAAATAAATTAGCTAGTTAAATCCCATGTAGCTTGTTGTAGACAAAGCACTCGTCGCAATGAACTTGTAAACATGACGTCATACTGGTAAAAATGACGTACTTTATGTGCTGTGAGAGGCAAATTGAGAAATTGTTTATCAACGAAAAATGTGTTTTATTATTAAACGGAATATTATTTACAAATTTTAAATAGTCGATTAATACCAAGGTATGGTCTTTGTTTAGTGCGATTGTTAATTAACTACAAAGAGAATGTATTTCATTAATTATGTCGTGTTTTATGTACAGGTTACGTATATTTTACATCAAGATGCCTCATAAAATCGTACTTTCGCAAGGGCATACACTGCATAGATCTGAACCATTTTTTAAATATAGATAAAGGATATATTCCTTAACTTGAAAAGTGCTGCTGCTTTCTTTAAATCGAGGCCGTGATTTTATAAGTGCACAAAATATTTGGTAAACTTCTAACATATTTCGACATTGGCCTATTTACTTAAACATTTAAGTATTAAAATGCGAATTCTATTCAAAGCAGCAGCACTTTTCAGAAACTACAAAGTACACAGAAACAATTAATAGCTTGAATTTTTAATTTCAATTAGGGTATGCCCTTGCAATATTGAAATTTGTTATTGACCTACATTCCGTGTACCTGCTATGCGTCCATCACGTGACTGTCCATCGATGAGGCCAAACTCTACACAGTACAGAGTATGTTATACCATGCTATTTCCATAAGTATTTAAATTCTGTGATAATAGAATTGCTGAATATAAATAAATTCAATTTTAAAAATTTCCCGTTTTTTGCACTTTTATTTTTCGTTCATTTCTCATAGTAAGCCTTAACAGTGCTGCGGTGGTGTCCTTGGTGGTTGATAGAATCATTGTTTACACGTGGAAATACTGGATTGTTTACAAACACATGCATGTGTTAAACCAAGTATTAAACTTTCTTCTGTGCACATGCACATGTTAAATCATTTCAGCTGATCAAACTTTCTTCTGTAGTATATTCATAAGAATTACTAAATTAAGACATTTCTATGTGTGTCATTTATAATAGTTCTATCATTGGAACATTGTGTTTTCTTTTTAATTAAGGGAAATATATGTTGTGTCATTGGGATTTGAATGCATTTCAATCTTCTGCATGATGCAGTGTGCAAATTTGAGATAAAATAAACCGAGAGCAATTGATTATCTGCACAAAATGTGTCAAAGGGGTTTTCGGTCAATTAACCTGTCCGCTGATCTACACATATTTGCTTTTTTATGAATCTGTGTTTGAGGTCAATTGGGTCACCACTTGATGTCAGGTGGAGTATCGTGGATTATACTCTGGCCTCACCGGGGGTTCTCGGGGAGTCTCTCCTCCTATCCTTTCTGATCCTGGCTCCGGATGGAGTCCATCTTCAGTAAACTCCATTTACTGTTCAGCGTATGTGGAATGTTATTTTGCTTGTGCATTTTATCATCTTTTCAAAGAAATAAGATCCAGTACACCATTTTATGTTCTATATTATTTTTATATATTCTTTATTATATTATGATCAGCTAAGGGCTATATGAAGAGTTGTGTACTGTTTCTTACAATATCTTGCATATCGAGTTAACAATTTACAGAATGTTTAACACAATTTCTCTAATGATGCGAAGATATCAATGAAGTTGATAACCATTTTTTGCAGCATTAGAAAAAGGGAACATTTGGTAATTGCCATATATCTGAAGACATTAAGTGTTTACTAGCTGCCTTACATATAATTCTTAAGGGGCATTATCCCCGTAAGGAAGTCTCAGCAATGTTTAGTATATTTCAATGTTCAACAAAATCCTCATTAGTGGGTTTTGAGACATTTAATATGTCATTTTAAAAATGGTTCAGTAAAAAAAAAAATTATGCAATCAATCTGAATCAGTGAAACATTTCATTAGAACCTTGCAATCAATGTCAATTACATTTTCAATATATTGTTTCACTCGTACAATGAGCAATAGAAACTTTAGTAATGCTTTCTATATTTCATTTGAAATAATCTAACAGTACTATTTTCAATAGTATAATAGTATCCCAAAAAAAATAATAATAATAAAAATTAAAATATATATAATATATATATATATATATATATATATATATATATATATATATATATATATATATATATATATATATATATATATATATATATATATATATATATATATATATATATATATATATATATATATAATATGCATTTTAATAATTAAAAAAGTATACAGTAGAAAAATTCAGACAATGTTTATAAACATTAAGATACTTGTGAAAACATTCAATATATTGTTCCAATATTTGTGAGAACATTCAGTATAACATTGATTAGTTTGGTTTGTTTTTTGTTAATGTTTAAAGTTTGATTGATGGATCGTATATTGTTTAACGCCCCTCTCGAGAATTTTTCACTCATATGGAGACGCCACCACTTGCCGGTGGAGGGCTACAAATTTTGTCCTGTGCTCGGCACTCAGGGCCTTTGAGCAGTGAGGGATCTTTTTCGTGCCAGCACCTACTGCGACACGGGACCTCGGTTTATACGGCCTCATCCGAAGGACCGGTCCCCACATCCGGTGTAAAGACGAATAATGACCCCCATCGAATAATGACCGGGGGGTCATTTTTCAACGACAAAAAATGACCCCCACCCGTAGAAAAAAATCATTTTTTGTAGAAAAAGGGTCCTAGGGGGTCATTATTTTATATGTTAGTCCTATAAAATAATGACCCCCATTGAAAAATGACCCCCTTTAAAGTGATACAAAATATACACTCTTTGATATCTTTTTTACAGCGAAACTAATTTTTACATTTTCTGTAACCAGAAAAATACAAAAAGTCGTATGAAATAATTAAGAGATTCACGTAGTCTTTCAATACTAAAATTGTGTTTGAAAAGAGATTCTTTAATTGTCAAGTAAATAAAATTTCTTTTTAATATTCCTCCTTATAATGTTTGCTTAAAGAATGATATTCCACTTGTTTTTAGAAATCAAACCATGCAAAAATCAGGTTTAAATACTCTTTAATAGGAAAAATTAAATTTTCCGTCATTTCAACTTTTAGTTTGTTTAAGTTTGGCAAATCCTATTTGACAATGAAAGAGGAAGAAATTTTTTCAATAATTCTGAAAGAGGCTCTAGATAAAATATTGAAATGAAGTTAAGCCTTCACACAAGTACTATCATATCATAATTTACTTCGCCATGATTAAAGCATACTTTAAATGTTGGTGGAGGTATACTTGAAGGTATTGTTGCCAGCTATATAGTGTAATATCTTGTTGAAAAGTGTCTATGTCAAAGATGTACGTGTTGTAGATCGTTTGATCGTGTGTACATTTTTGTGATATCTATAATGAAATGATGTGCATTCCTTTTAACAATTATTTGTTACCTATTCATATTTTTGGTGTTTGATTACAGTTTTTCTATTAAATATGATCTTTTTAAAGAAAAAGTACAATTCCTGATAAATATATCATCTGAAAGTAACCCCAAACAGTCATTTAATTATTAAATCCCGTGTAAGTGCAAAAAGGTCAATAGTATCGGTAAATAGCCTATCTTTCATTAGTTAGAGGGGAAAGGTATATATTTTAATCATTTTTTGTAATCATTTGGCTATGTTCTTCTGTTCTTCATCATATTGAAGATTGAAAACATTGTGACAAAGACGTCTAAAAAATATTTACAAATATAGGGTGAATAATTGACTAAAAATAATAGAGTTCATTTGACTATTTTTTTTAATGGTGGACTTATCTTTTATGTTAATTGAATAAAAAAGAAGTTATTCTTGATAAAATATTGTTTAATATTATTCAGTTAAAAAAGTTTATAAGCGACGATGTTTGAAGAAGTATTTTTGTGATTTTTCATATTCCCTTTATGACAAGTACCCCTAAAAATATTTGAAAATGTGAAGTCGCAGTATGTAAATACCCTACCAAGTTTCACAGCCTGTTCTAGATAAAAAAAAAAAAAAGGAAACATATCATGATATCTTAACTGATTGATAAGCAAGTACTAATTTATCATTTTGAAAAGTTTGAAAATCTTGTGACAAAGACTTTTCCGACATAGGTTCTACCTTAATTCTTGTTTTACTCCACCCTTTTACTCAGTTCTGAGTATATTTTTCAGAGAATTTAATATGAAAATCAGAACAAACATTTTCATTGTTGTAACGTCTTCTTTATAATGTATATTAATATGAAAAGTTAATTGAAGACCATTTCTTTTTATGTCCCCGTAATCGAAGATTCGGGGGTATATAGTTTTATCGTGTTCGTCTGTATGTCCGTCTGTCTATCTGGCGGTTTGTTTGTCCGCAAAAACCTTAACCTTTACCATAACTTTTCATTTATTGGAGCTATGACTTTCATATTTAATATGTATATTCCTTGTGACAAGACCTTACTTTGGGTACCACCAAATTTGACCTTTTGACCTTTACCTTGGAGTTTATCCCATTTTACACAAAAATGCCAAATTTTTACTTTGGCCATAACTTTTAAACGGTAGATACTAGTACTCTCATACTTCAAATATGTAGTTTTTTGGCATTACCTTTCATTGGATACTAAAAACCTTGACCTTTTGACCTTGACCTTGTAGTTTTCCGTACTTATGATTTTTTTTTTACCTTGGCCATAACTTTTGACAGGGCTCTCGATTCTCTTTAATTGGGGCCGATATTCGGCCCCGTTCCCAACGAGAAAAAGGCACGTTTTTTCCCAAATTTCAGTGTAAAAATTCCCTATGTATGATTGCTTGACATTTATTACAGTACTGTAAAAAAAAATATTAAAAAGCATATCTTTAAGAGTCGTAAAAGCACTGTGAAGATATGAAGGAAACACTTTCGTGATGTAAACTGATAGTTTGTATATATGCTGGAACCAGTTTAGTATGAAAGTGAAAGTCACGAATTGCAAATTCTCTGTTTATTCAATTGTTGCATAATACGAAGTACTATCATGTCAGGGCTCGAAATCAACGGAAAATACTCAGTAAACGCGAGGTTAAAACAGAAAATGCGCGTTAAACGCACCTGTGGTCGGCACCTTTTGCGAGTAAAAAAAAACGTCTTAAAATTAAGATTACCCGTCCCATGGGAAGCACTACAGGTATTAATTTTTATTCACTGTTTTGCTTTTTAATTCCCAAACAATGAAAAAAATATTAGGTACCATGCTCCTACAGTTCGTAAATCTCCTCAATCTTATCCATTTAAAAAAAAAATTCTTTATTTAAAAAAAAAATAATAATAATCGTTTTTTTCCTAATCCGAATTTCCTCCATTCCTTTGTTTATGCGAAATACATGTAGATATCCCATTTAATTTACGATCACTTAATCAACTAGTGTAAAAGTGTTATGTGATTTCCAAAGAAATATATTTCCAGTGTATTTATCAGTTCATATTTCATCGTTTGTTAAATGACCATAATGCTTACAAGAGGTAAATAATTTTTTTTTAATTAATTAAATAATTCTTCTGTTAATTATTAAGAGAAGAAAAAAATGCTAGTGATAGTTCAATATTACAATTTGCTAGTAAAAATAAATCCGCTAGCTGAAATTCTATTGGTCGAAAAAGTTCATTTCGATCCCTGCAGTACTGTAGATAATTTTTTTTTACATTGTTTTACTAAGACAATGATGATGATTCGTTTCAGTTTCTATAATTGTTCTGTGTTTATTCGATTTTTCTTGTTTTAAGTGTTTAAATTATGACTGGTAAAATTTTCCCAATTTTGGCAAAAACATCGCTTTTTTCCCAATTCCATTGGCCCCGGCCCCAGTACCAAAAATGGGTGCGAGAGCCCTGTTTGAACGGTAAGGGCTAGGGTACTCATACTACACATATGTAATCTTTGTTACATTAAACATTTTCTTAAGAAATCACCAACTTTGACCTTTGAGTTTGACCTACCTTTCAAAAACTTATCCTTAGCCATTACTTTTGAACAAGTGGTGCTAGGGCTTTCCTATTTTGCAGTTGTATTTCTTGTGAGAAGACCCTACTTTGGGTAACAATATATTTAAATTGCATTTAAGAAAAGTTTAATCTTCGCTATGTTGCCATACAGGGGCATAGCTGTTTCACAAACACATCTTTTTATATATGAGGATTTGCGGATAAGAGATGGATACCTCAAAGCGTAACAGACGGACGGACGGACATCCCAATCACTATATACCCTCCCGCTTTTCAAGCGGAGGATATAATAATATATAATACTGCTGATTTTTTCTGTCAGTTCGATGATTTCCACCATCAAAAAACAATGTTTACCTAACCCTTAAGGCTTGATAAATCTTTTACTCCTTTAGATTCTGAATCATTGCATTTACCTTAAAATATAGCTATAATTGTATAATGTTATGAGATCAACATATCATCAGTTTATTCCCTCAGCTCAGGTGAGCATTTTGGTCAATATGCTTCTTTATCCATTTTTTTTTGCCCCCTAAAAATTTTAGCTTTAATCTACAGGGGGTCATTTTTCTACGGGGGTCATTTTTCTTCACGTGGGTTCTGCAAATTTTTAGGGAAGTGACACTTTTTCTACGGGCAAAAGGGTCATTTTTCTACGTCGAATAATGACCGGGGGTCATTTTTCGCTGTCGAAAAATGACCCCCGGTCATTATTCGATGGGGGTCATTATTCGTCTTTACACCGGCAGTGGGATTCGAACCTGCGACGTGAGGATTGACTCCTTACTTCGCGACTCTAGAGCAGACGCTCTAACCACTGCGCCACACGGGCGACTTTAAAGTTTTGAGGGACACATTCAGTATAATAATTAAAAGTTTTCCTGGGAAGATTAAGTTTAATTTTATTTCAAAATTTTGGGAAATATTCCGTTCAATGTTTCATTGTTTTTGTGCAAACATTCAATATAAGGTTTCAAAGTTTCTAAAGAAACATTCAGTGTGTTTCATAGTCATGTATTAGTGTTTGTGGAAACATTTAGTACAATATTTCAATATTTTATGTTGAACAATAAATATAATGTTTGAATTTTGTTTCGGAAACATTTAGTATAATGTTTCAAGTTTTGATGGATACAAGTATGGTGTTTCGAAGTATTTGTGGAAACATTCAGTAAAATGTTTCAAAGATTTTGTGGAAGATGGCGCAGTATAATGTTTTCAGAGTTTTGTGGAAGATGCAGTATAATGTTTCTAGTCTTAGTGGAAACATTCAGTATAATGTTTCAAAGTTTTGTGGAAACATTTAGTATAATGTTTCAAAGTTTTGTGGAAACATTCAGTATAATGTTTCTAGTCTTAGTGGAAACATTCAGTATAATGTTTTAAAGTTTTGTGGAAGCATTCAGTATAATGTTTCAAAGTTTTGTGGAAGCATTCAGTATAATGTTTCAAAGTTTTTGTGGAAACATTTAGTGTAATGTTTCAAAGTTTTGGTGGAAGCATTCAGTATAATGTTTCTAATCTTAGTGGAAACATTCAGTACAATGTTTCAAAGTTTTGTGGAAACATTCAGTATAATGTTTCAAAGTTTTGTGGAAACATTCAGTATAATGTTTCTAGTCTTAGTGGAAACATTCAGTATAATGTTTCAAAGTTTTGTGGAAGCA
Source organism: Saccostrea glomerata (assembly GCA_003671525.1). Classification (NCBI taxonomy): domain Eukaryota; kingdom Metazoa; phylum Mollusca; class Bivalvia; order Ostreida; family Ostreidae; genus Saccostrea; species Saccostrea glomerata. Next base: position 118,360 of record PRKT01000960.1, read on the forward strand.
TTCAGTATAATGTTTCAAAGTTTTTTGTGGAAACATTTAGTGTAATGTTTCAAAGTTTTGGTGGAAGCATTCAGTATAATGTTTCTAATCTTAGTGGAAACATTCAGTACAATGTTTCAAAGTTTTGGTGGAAACATTCAGTATAATGTTTCAAAGTTTTGTGGAAACATTCAGTATAATGTTTCAAAGTTTTGTGGAAACATTCAGTATAATGTTTCAAATTTGTTATGGAAACATTCAGTATAATGTTTCAAAGTTTTGTGGAAGCATTCAGTATAATGTTTCAAGTTTTTTGTGGAAGCATTCAGTATACATGTAATGTTTCAAAGTTTGGTGGAAGCATTCCGTATAATGTTTTTAAGTCTATGTCAAAAAATGTTCAAAGTGTGTTTGGAAACATTCAGCATAGTGTTTCAAATTTGTTATTGAAACATTCAGTATAATGTTTCAAATGTTGTGGAAACATTCAATATGATGTTTCATTGTCATGTATTAGTGATTGTGGAAACATTCAGTATAATGTTTCATAGTCATGTATTAGTGATTGTGAAAACATTCAGTATAATGTTTCAAAGTTTATGTCAAAACATTTGGTATAATGTTTCAAAGGTTTTATGGAAACATTCAGTATAATATTTTAAAAGATTTTTTGAAACATTCAGTATAATGTTTCAAGTTTTTTGTGGGAAAAGTTCAGTATAATGTTTCATGGTGTTTGTGGAAACATTCAGTATAATGTTTTAAAGTTTTTGAAGAAACATTCTGTCTATACTATTGTGGAAACATTCTGAACAAAGGTTTACTTGTTAAAGATAAAAAAAAAACAAACAAAATCATATCTATTCAGTAGAAACATTCTGTTTCATATTTCAATTTGAGAGGAAAGAACTTTCAGTATTATGAGAAACTTAAATAGATATTTAATAATTTGATTCATGCAGTACATGTACCATGTCATCAAGACTGTTCTGAGAGTCTCAATGTAAAATTGTTTCTCATTTTATTTGGGTTCCAGTATCTACATATTCCTAGGCTTTAGTAGTGCATTAACTCATACACTATTTAACATGGTATTCTGTTACTTGCAGCAGTACATCGATGCCAAGGGCCAAACTGAACTATAAAGCGATCAACACCTAACTTCATGCAGTACCATCTAAGGCACAAAATGGAGAGGCAATGGAGTCTCATTTCTCAGATTTCAGATGACGGAAATTGTGCATTATTGGAATGATAATTGCAAAATTGTTGAAACAGTGCTCTCAAATCAAACCTCTAATGCTGATATATGATCAAGCGATCAACAAGATCAGTCAAGAATTTAGGTGCTCTGGACATGATGTCAGCTGTCTTCATAGTAAACTATTGGAAAAATGATGCTACCAAAGTTTGAAATCCACACCACCAGGAAGGACAAGCTACACCTCAATATGCTCAAGCCCCTCCTATGGATTCTTTGTGGATATCTGTGTTGCATGGCAAATATCATTTTCTCCAACAGGTACCGCCAAGGAACATCATATAGAGTAGTCAGCATCTGTCATTAGTCTACTGTGTAAAGTAAGATGAGGCAATGCATTAGCTTCTTATGTAACATCAATTTTTGTATCATTAATGTTGTAAATCTGGTCATGAGGCCAGCAAATGGTTTATCATATATTGCAAAATGTACATCCTCTATTGTCATCAACTCTGTATAATTCAGCTCAACGAGGTCAGCACTTAGGTGCCTATGTAAAATGTATTTTAGTTACTGAGCTTAGTGTCGATGTACTTGTAATGTCTCCATAATCTGCTTACTAATGTCAATGAGTTCAGCATTGAAACCGGCCTGCATAGTCTTTGAGCTACATGTAAGATGATGGCTACTTATTTAAAATGTATGTTTAAATCTGCCAGCATAGACTCGAATTAAGATACATAGTTCAGCGGATAGCTGCTCATGTAAATTGTATGTTAAAATCGGCTTGCATAGTCTTGAGTTAAGATAGTATTACATAGTTCAGCGGATAGCTGCTCATGTAAATTGTATGTCAAAATCTGATTGCATAGTCTTGAGTTAAGATACATAGTTCAGCGGATAGCTGCTCATGTAAATTGTATGTTAAAATCTGCTTGAATGGTCTTGAGTTCAGATACATAGTTCAGTGGATAGCTGCTCACGTAAATTGTATGTAAAAATCTGCTTGCATAGTCTTGAGTTAAGATACATGAGTTCAGCGAATTGGTGCTCATGTTAACTGTGTATAAAAATCTGCATGCATAGTCTTAGGTTAAGATACAACATGAGTTCAGCGTATAGCTGCTCATGAAAATTGTATGATGAAATCTGGCTTGCATAGTCTTGAGTTAAGATACATGAGTTCAGCGAATTGGTGCTCATGTTAACTGTGTATAAAAATCTGCATGCATAGTCTTAGGTTAAGATCCAACATGAGTTCAGCGTATAGCTGCTCATGTAAATTGTATGTTAAAAAATTCTGCCTGCATTGTCTTGAGGTTAGATTAAGACCTTCATAATTGGCTTCCCTTGATCCACAATTAAACAGCTAACAGGTGAATGTAAATGTCTTTGTTGCATCAGAATTTGTTATTTGTCAAGAACACCTAGTCTTTAAAATATGTGATATATGAACTTCAACTTCGATGTTGTTATATAAAATGCTGTAAATTTCTGTATTTTACTGTTTTTTTTAAATGTTTTCTTTTATTTTTCTCCTTGTTTGGCGTCAGCCCCTCACTGCGTGACACTACGTGAGGGCTTGTGGCGCAATTATTTGGACGCCTCCAAGGATTTACTCATTTATGTTATATTTTATGCATATTTACATGTACTCTGATATGTTCACTGCATGTAAATTTCTAGTCAGTCTCAGGGGGATCACACTTATACCTTTCACCTATGTACATGTAACCTGTATTGTTTAATATTAGGTGATCCCCCTTAATGATTTGTTTTACATTTTACTTTATGTCATTGAATAAAATGACATAATCGACAAAACTGCATATCTGTGTTTGGTTGTTTTTCACTGCACTATCAGGCTGATATTTCTTATAGGAGGCATAAATACATCTAGTTGATTTTTTTCATCAGATCTTCAATCACTATCTAATTGGGATCATATAATAAGATTGCTGTCGGTGGATAAATTTTGTTGACTTCTTACAGACCTCTAATGTTCACCTGATGGCATTTTATATAATACAATTGATGTCAGTGGATACATTAAGTTGATTTTTTATTTTTACAGATTTATTATGTCCGCCTATCTGGGATTATATAATGTGTTGGAATTTTGCAAAACCTGAAACCACTGTTTCGGCACCATGCCCAAATAAACATAGACAGATTTCTTATCAATGGTTAGTCCAAATCTAAAAAAATTTTTCATATTATATATATCGGTAGTTTCTTTGGCAATTCATCAAAAATCTGAATATTATATAATTAATATTTAAAAAAAAATCAAATATTTTTCAGACGTTTTTAAAAAAAATATATTTGCATATAAGTGGTGGTGTCCAAAAACCAACTAAAAAAATCAAAAGTAGAAATTAAAATTTAGATTATTTTATTTTTATTTTATCATCGTATTAGTAAACAAAATGTATAATATTCATGTGTACTTGTAAACATATACTGATTTCTTAGTTAAATTATTTTCAAATTCCCCTTTAAAAAATTGTCCTCAATTTATAGTCTTGACAGATCAGAAATTCTTGAAAGTTCATGTAAGAGAGTTTCCTATTTTACATCTGTCAACGGTAAATGAAAAGTTAAAAGTAAATGAACACTTACACAAACCTCCCCCAAATCTCAAATAATACCTTTTCAAAAGGTTTCAGATCCGTGTAATGTACTCTGTGCTGATTTAAAGAAAAATCAAATTAAAATTTATGCTTTCACAAGTTCATAAAACTATTTCTCATTATTAGTTTTTCTGATAAGATCGGGATTTTATCATTGAAATTAAGCAATCTGTATATTATAGGTGTTGCTAAAAAAACATGTACAAATGATGGTACGTGGTACCAGAATCCAAAGACGAACACTACCTGGACAGACTTTCACAACTGTATGGAAAGTGAAGCCAATCAAAAAAAATTTTTTCTTCTGGATACTTTGAAAAGATGAATATGTTTTATATTCAGCCCAGAAATTGGTATATGATGGGACTAATGATACAACATTTCTCACTTTAATTCAAATTTTCTCCGCGACAGAAAAGTGCATAACGGCATTACTTGTAACGTGTTATAAATCTAAGAATTTTGCAGGCAGAGAGAGAGAGAGAGAGAAATCAATATTTAAGTAACATTTACTTGTAATTTTTTTAACACATATCATCAATTATAATTTTTTTAACACATATCATAAATTATAATGTTGTATCATATTGCCTATTTTGATTAAGATTTTCTTTTCTTTTTAGACAAACCTAGACCACATACAGACTATTTCTATGGCGGGTTATTCGCTTTCTATTATATCATTAATAATTGCTGTGATTATGCTCCTTAAACACAGATATAGGTGAATATTAAATCCAAAACCATGCAGGTATTCGTTCATGTATAAATATATATAACATTTTTGAAGAAGTTTTCCCATTATATCACAAATATAATATTTTAAACCACATGGCCTGAAACACTGCCGAATCACGCCGGATATAATTATATTCCACCGGAAACAGTTATATTGCCGTCCCGAACACAGTAATGTTTCCTTGCGTGCAATCATTCTGCATATTAAATACGTCGGGTTCGAAATTCACAGAGGCAGTTGCTAAGCAAACGTAAAGAGTTCCGCGAAAATTAAAAAGTTGAGACAACATTTGAGATTTTTTTATTTGAATTCAGAGGAATTAGATAATTGAATTGAGGGGAAAAAATCTTTAAATACAACAAAGGTTATTAACACAAGTGTCAGCATACTGAAAAAATTCTGCTGTGAAACAAGACGGGATAATTCTGAATTACATGTATACTCAACATATATGTATACATAGTATTCGATAAATAAGTTAGATGATCAATTAGGGTTCAATGCTTAAAAATATATCAAATAGCTTAAGTCTCGAGCAGCATTACAAGAAACTTTGGCTCTCGATGACAGGAAAGCCCTGGATTGTTGTGTCTCCCTCTGCTTTCGGCGTCGGGCGACAGAACACTCCAGGGCTTTCCTGTCAACTATGGCAAATATTCTGGTATGCTGCCCTCGAAGCCATGTAATTTATGTATAATATTTAAAAATTCTGTTTATTGTATAAGAAAATATGCTTATAAATTTTAATACTAAGACATCAACTATAAAATTCCTATTTTAGTAAAGGTTCTAAACAACCAAGATCAAGAATAACAACTCTTCACTTAAATGTCTTCATCGCCTATTGTCTGAGATCGATCGCTTCGCTTCTAATGGAACAATTTTCTATCAGCATCAAACATCAGGCCGGGGAACTCACTGGAACACAGATCCAAAAATTGGTTAGTAATGTTAAGGACATTATATGGTTTTCTATGACATGCGTCATGCATGTTATAAAAGGTATTAAGACATACAAAATACATGTTTGAAGGTTTGTCAAAACAAACTGATAGACAAGGCTTGTTTTGTCCATGGCAAAATTCGCTTTTCAGAAATAAATGATTCTTGTCGTGATTTGTTCTATGCTTATATTTCTTCCAAACTACAAAATAGCTTGTTCAGCATTAAAAGTCAAAATAGACAAATGAGCCTAAACAATTTATCGAACTCAACTCATAGTCCTTTTCCAGAGAAAATGGGCGTTTCTATATCTATGCTAACGTACATGGTATAAATGAATCTTTTATATGAATAGTGTATTAATTTTATACTTTTACACTAAATTTATATTTTTCATTTCTTGATCATTTAAATGGAATTAAGAACTTTACTGAGATTTTTATCTCTCAAATTCTATACAAAGAAAATAAGCATTTTCTTTGATTTACAGGAGCAAAAATTGATTTTTTAACATTTCATTAAAAACTTAATAAACTTCACTACTGGCTTTTAAAACCCCTGTCCGTATGAAAATCCCCTGTCTTTCTCTGTATCCTACAGCATTTTCACAGTAATCTACGGTATATCTACAGTATGCTACGGTATGCTAGCTCTGTATATACAGTAAATCTCTGTATGCCACTGTATGTATCCCCAGCATGCCACAGTTACATACAGTAGGCCCCGATACGCCTACAGTATGCCACTGTATGGCTACTGTTTCCTACAGACAACTACAGTAAACCCCAGTATATGCCACAGTACGCCCCTCTATACATTCATTGAAGAAAAAAGAAGTTTACACACTCCCAGAGCACTGTACGGTTACTTAAAATGTGGGATAATACATTTAGTATACAGAGTTACTTACCTAAGAAATGTTTCAACACTATTTTAAACACATAGTAGTTTTTTTATTTTTAATTTGTAAGGAGACGAATAATGTTCTTTTATAACTCTGAAATAACTATGAAAAATTAATAAATCATTGCTTCAAAAAATATTTATCTATCAATTTTTAAAATTAATTATTTAAATATTCTTTGAATTGATTTATTGAATTGGCTTATTTAATGTAAACAAGTTTCCGCTAAAATGTCTCTCAAAGTCTTTTTGAAGCATATTTATACTACTTTTAATTATTTTACTTCCGTGTTGGATATCAAAATAATCGTCTCATTATGCACAATCTTAGCCCGTCAATAGCTTTTTTGATACTTTTATTTTGTTTTGTTTGACAAAAATCGGTTCTCTCACATAGAGAAAACATTATTTCAAACAGCCGCGGAGTGGACACGGTCACTCTCTGCCGCAAAATAAACAAGGTATAGTGATCAGTGAAAAAGACAATAGGTGTCATTACTGAGTACCCCGTATCACTGGTAAACAATCAATGGCTTTGAAGTTCTTTCATAATCGTGTTAGGGTTTTGAAAACCGATTTTTTTTACAAACAAAACAAATTAGAAATATAAAATTGCAATTGACAAATTAAAATTGTGCATAATCTGACAATTATTTTGATATCCATCATGGACGTAAAATATCTAAAATTCTTTTTAATATGCTTAAAAAATACTTTGTAGCATACAAATACAATAAATAGAAATATTTATACAAAAAACCTTAAAAAATTTAAATTTTTGGAATATAAATAATTATTATTTTGATGTATTGTAAATTTTAAAATTATAATTAAAGAGTCTGACATATTTATGGTGATAAATGAATTATTTATTTTATTTATTTACCGTTTATTTATTTTTGTAACACCTATTTAATCCATAAAATACTTTGAATGGGTTTCTTGCACCTTTTGGGGAAAAAATCACAAACACACACTAACACAGCAAGAGTAATGCTGCATTTTAGAAAAAAAAATATTTTAAAATCTATTCAATAATTGATTTTTAAATGGTAAGAGAATAAATAAATAAAACTGATTAAAAGCAAGTAATTAATCATAGTAAAAAGAACAATATCTTTATCTATTTATTTTTAAAATTGACGATACAAGCAAATTAATTAATTATAATCCCGAAAGTTATATTTATTTGGCTTATTTAATGTAAACAAGTTTCCGCTAAAATGTCTCTCAAAGTCTTTTTGAAGCATATTTATACTACTTTTAATTATTTTACTTCCGTGTTGGATATCAAGTTAAAATAATCGTCTCATTATGCACAATCTTAACCCGTCAATAGCTTTTTTGATACTTTTATTTTGTTTTGTTTGACAAAAATCGGTTCTCTCATAAAGAGAAAATGTTATTTCAAACAGCCGCAGAGTGGACATGGTCGCCCTCTGCCGCAATATAAACAAGGTATAGTGTTCAGTGAAAAAGACAATAATATAGTTGTCATTACTGAGTTCCCCGTATCACTGGTAAACAATCAATGGCTTTGAAGTTATTTCATAATCGTGTTACTGTTTTGAAAACCGATTTTTTTTTACAAACAAAACAAAGTAGAAATATTAAATTGCAATTGACAAATTAAAATTGTGCATAATCTGTCAATTATTTTGATATCCATTATGGTCGTAAAATAATTGAAATTTGTTTCAATATGTTTAAAAAATACTTTGTAGTATATTTTAGGAGAAATTATTTTCATATAAAAATAAAACTAAAAAAATCAATGGGGGGGGGGGGGGATATAAATAATTGATTATTCTGTTGTATTGTAAATTAAAAAAAATACAATTAAAGGGTTTGACATTTTTATGGTGATAGATTAATTATTTATTTTATTTATTTACCATTAATTTATTTTTCTAACACGTGTTTAATCCATTAAATACTTGGAATGGGTTTTTTGTACCTTTTGTTTAAATAATTACAAATACACACAGCTACACAACAAGAGCAATGCTGCTTTAAAAAAAAAAAGTTTTTAATTGATAATTGATTTTTAAATGGTAAGAGAATAAATAAATAAAACTGATTAAAAGCAAGTAATTAATCATAGTAAAAAGAACAATATCTTTATCTATTTATTTTTAAAATTGACGATACAAGCAAATTAATTAGTTATAATCCCGAAAGTTGGATTTATTTGGCTTATTTAATGTAAACAAGTTTCCGCTAAAATGTCTCTCAAAGACATTTTGAAGCATATTTATACTACTTTTAAGTATTTTACTTCCGTGTTGGATATCAAAATAATCGTCTCATTATGCACAGTCTTAACCCGTCAATAGCTTTTTTGATACTTTTATTTTGTTTTGTTTAACAAAAATCGGTTCTCTCATAAAGAGAAAATGTTATTTCAAACAGCCGCAGAGTGGACATGGTCACCCTCTGCCGCAATATAAACAAGGTATAGTGGTCAGTGAAAAAGACAATAGGTGTCATTACTGAGTACCCCGTATCACTGGTAAACAATCAATGGCTTTGAAGTTCTTTCATAATCGTGTTAGGGTTTTGAAAACCGATTTTTTTTCAATCAAAACAAAGTAAAAATATTAAATTGCAATTGACAAATTAAAATTGTACATAATCTAAGGATTATTTTGATATCCATCATGGGCGTAAAATAATTGAAATTTGTTTTAATATGCTATACATTGTCGCATATTTTAGAAATTATTTTCATATAAAAATAAAACTAAAAAAATCAATGGGGAGGTATATATAATTGATTACTTTGTTGTCTTGTCAATTACAAAAATAAATAAATTATTTATTTATTTGGTTTATTTATGTATTTGTAGATAAATTGATAAACAGAATAAATGGAAAAGATAAATAATTAATTCATTTATTAATTTTGTATTTTTAAAATCATTTATTTTATTTAATTTTCATTTACCACTTCTGCATTTGTTAAAAAATAGACTGATTTGTTTTAACAATGAATAATTTTAATTAAACTGCATTATTGTAAATAATAGCATTTATGTACTCATGTAATGATTTTTATGTACTCATGTAATGAAGTTTTGAGTTTGTACTTTTAGCTAGTTAATCAATCCGTTTTTATCCGTGTTTCAATTCTGTGTCAATATTAGAGCGATCGATAGGGGGTAATTTTACCGACCAATCAGAAGAGACACTAAATGTAGTTTCTACGTCACTTCTTGTTTTGATTCGATCGCAGTAAGAAGGGTTTTCCAAGTGTTGGAGTTTTACAAACTGAAACTCTTGTTTGCGATGGATTTTTTTATTTGAAAAATAGAAGTGCGATACAGAAGTATTTGTGAACAGTTGGTTATTTGTCAAATCATACGTATATCCATCAATGCCTAGGAAGCGACTGATGTCCCTCTCGTAGGACGAATGCAAAGGAGATAACGAATGTGCGCCATCTGGGACATTCGTACATGTATATTCTATAGGAGGCCTAGGCATTGAGTGTTCTTGGAACTTTGTGAATGCTAATTGTGATGTGTGCAAATCAAATCTGGATTGTAAAATTTTCATGTTGGACATTGGGTTTAAAGGAGGTCTTATATGCATAAATGACAGGAAAATTAATACTTGTGCAGTGCGTGGGTTTGAATTACATTAGCAGAGCCCCCCACCGCGTGTCTGCCTCAGAGTGCCCGATGTATTCTGTCGATAGCTCATTATCACATTTGGGAGTCGGAATTCGGCGTGTCATCATAGAATTACTGCTGCGAAGACAACCTTGGGCAATCTCTCTTAATTGTTATTAATTTTTGGAGGGACCTGTCATACATAAAGCCGGATGGTTTGCACATTGCCTGTAATAACCATAGATCAGCTCCAGTTAGAGAGTATTTGAGGAGTGCAGTATTATGCCATGCCATTGACAAGGCTAGTAATTCATAAATATTCCATGTCATTCATATTCAATGGAAGCAATAATTAATTATAATAATAAAGAATTCTTCCAGTACCTATAATCCATGATGATATTGTTTTGGTGTCACAGTGTAGAACTCCAAATCAGTAATATAATAAATTTATGATAGATCTATATATAGTCTACAAGTCAAGTGACATTTACTTTTGATTTCATTTTTTGATTGACAAAATGTCATTATATCATGGAAAGCTTTTAATATAGGTATAAGGGAAAGTTATTTACTTAAATGAAATGACATGCACACTTTATTCATGTTATGTCTTAGTATGCTCTTTATCTTCTTACTACATGTAGTATGCTCTGCATTGTAGGGGTGCAGAGATAATTTAGCTTTTGTAATTGATGAGGGGACAAATTTTCCATTTGTTTGTGCAAATTGGTGAGTTAAGGGTATGCATTGTAAGTCACTCTGTGATGTGCATTGTTAGTCATACAAGTTGATATAAAGGTATGCATTATAAGCCACAATGTCATGTGCATTGTTAGTCATACAAGTTTATATGGTATGCATTATAAGTCACACTTAAGTGTACATTGTTAGTCATACGAGTTTATATGGTATGCATTATAAGTCACACTATTGTGTGCATTGTTAGTCATACAAGTTTATAAGGTATGCATTATAAGTCACACTTAAGTGTGCATTGTTAGTCATACGAGTTTATATGGTATGCATTATAAGTCACACTATTGTGTGCATTGTTATTCATACAAGTTTATAAGGTATGCATTATAACCCACACTATTGTGTGCATTGTTAGTCATACGAGTTTATAATGTATGCATTTTAAGTCACACTTTAGTGCGCATGTCAGTCATACAAAGCGATATGCATTGTGAGTCACTTGAATTTACAGTATAAGTTATATAATACCGCATATTTGAGTTCATCTCATAATATGCGTCGTTATCTAAGCTCTATATATCCTTTGATTATATGTCATCATTCACCTCCTTTTTGTGAAAAATTAAATAAATGAGATAAGCCGGAATTTATTTATCCATCCATGCAGTGTCAGTACGTAGTTACTAGGTTTACGGGTTATCTCCCCTTTTCTATGCATCAATGAAAGTGAAAGGTGGGTGATGAAAGTATCCGATTTATTTTTCTGTATTATGAAATATTTTTTTAATAATTTCCAGTTTTTAAAGTTAAGTTTCTGTCAAAGAATTAACATGGATTATCTTATCAACATTGATATTGCTCGATGGCAAATATTTCATTGGATTGAAACAGATGGATTTGCCTCCCGTCCATACTTTAAACACTGGCACATGGTACAAGATACACAAGTATGGTAATAATAACCAACTTCATCAGTATATTTTGAATGAGGAAAAACGTACTTAGTGAAATATTATTCAAACAAAATGAGCTAATCTAAAAATAGGTTTGAAATTCAACTTTATTCGGTCCGTGTTATTCAAGGTCATTGGTCAAACATCCGTACACATGGTAGCCTATATTTAGATACTTAGTTCCCTTGGCCTATCTTTAGGGGGTTTAGAAATGGGAATATGCATAGTTATAATTCTTACAATATGGGGATGGGTTATTTTGTAACTTCGGGCTTGTTGTATTTATCAGTTTTAATATCAGTCAAAATATTTTGTGACATAAAAAACTTTTCCTTAAAACAGTGAATAAATAGAAAACATACAGATTGAAAATAAATTAAAGTTTGATAAAGCTATTGTATCATGTCTTTAGAAATGTTATTTACCCTGGTTCACATAGGAACAGAACTCTAATTAAAGGATATAAATTTTCAATCAAGGCCATTCAACCTAAACAATGGTCCAAAGAGAGGCTTGGAAGGTATAGAATTGCAACAAAGGCAGTAATCAATTGTGAAATAAAATAATTTGAAGTAAAATAAAGAACAAATTGTGGTGCTTTTGAATGTTAATTGTTATATTACAATTAATGCATTTTTATGTATATGAATTTAACATGAAATAAGATGTGTATTTGTTTATACATATTTACAGTTGTACATGTACACATGCTATGACAAAACTCAAGGTAAGTAAATATGAATGATGACTAAATAGATTTTGAGTAATCAGTTGCACGGAAGCATTGCAATGAACAATTCAGGCTGTTAAAGCTGGGGGCATAGGTTCTATGCACCCAAGTTGAATTGTACATTGTCTGTCAAATCTACATATTAATAGTTATATTAGGACCAGCAGCATCCTCATCTATTCGGATATCTCTTCTCTTAGGGGGCTTGAAAAGGGGGACAGCTTCAGACTCAACCAGAATAATAACAATGTGCATAGTAATTTAGGGCCTCAATGGTTCACTAGTTGATATAGATAGGATTTCCCGAATTTTATTTTAATTAAGTACATGTAGATATCTATTGTCTAGCAAGTCTAGCTATTATTTTGCTGGTTAATATATGTATATATAAGTCTTCAGATTAAGTAAGAGGGGGGTCAAAGGCTTGTTTCACATATATATTCTGTGTTGACATTTTGATTTGGTTCAAGTTATAAATAAAGGAAATAAATGAAGGTCAGGCTGTTTGAACATTCGGAAGCCGTCTTCAGTGTATATGAACATAATTATGAATTTTTCTAACAGGGCCTGTATCTTATTTGAGCAGGTTTGTTGATATCATGATAACACAATAAAGACACATACATTTAATGCCTTCTCACCCCTTAACTGCATAAAGGCCTTGTATCTTATATAGTTGTGTTTAGTAAATGAAAAGTTTTGTACTATCTTAAGTTAACATGAAAATCAGGTAAACTTATTTTACTCAATTCATTATATACACTATTCCAAAAATGTCGATAATTCACACAGAGATAAATTTCAGCACGGGCTTTTATTTCCCGTCAATGTTCTTTAAGACTAATACAAGAAGAAAATCTTTAGGTATTTAAATATAATTCTACAAATAAAAGACTATTATAAATAAATAATAATAATTGATAGGCTAATCTTGTCAAAATTATTAGGAAATTAACATTTATTCCTTTGAGTTATCTTTCTCATCAGGGAAAGTGAACCTCAAAATAGGAAATGCAACTTCAAGTCCCTGAACTTTTACCAGTTTTAATCAAGTAATTCAGTTTCGGAAAGGGGTGAGGGACAAATTACAGAGTTCTCTAGGTGCTAAAGTCAATGCAGACTCATTTGAAAAAGGTTCGCAGTGCTGGTCTTTCTAATAGATGTATTTTCCTTATGGCATATGCTGTATGAATGGTCAAAATAATAAATAAATAAACAAATAAATAAAATAAAGAGGGTTATAATGAAACTTCCAGTATAAGGTTTAAAATAGGGCTTAAATTTTTGTCAGTGTTGGCTTTTGCTGTGTCTCTAAGTTATTAGATAAAAAAGATTTGCTATTTTCACACAGATAAAACTTGCTTCAGTTAAAATTCTATATTCACAGATTTTAAACTCAAAAAGGATAAATTGTTTAGGTAACTTGATTTATTCATGTGGAGTTATAAGATTTAAGAATAAATAAATAAATAAGATGAAAGAACCGCATAAGGCGAGATTTCCTAACAGCATAGATATACAAATTCGGGGGTGGGGGGTGGGGTGTTAGATACATTTTATACCACAGGCTAGATTATAATCTGACCCATTTCCTACAATATCTTCTTTTTTATAGTAGGCGCTTACTGTTAGCTTACACATTTGCATATCTTAGGGGCATTTCTTCATTGAAAATATCAGTTCAAACCCAGTTGCCATTCGCAGGTATTAATATGGTTTGTGTTTATCCCTCATCTCATGTGAGCAGTTAGCTGAATTATTTTCTGTTCACACATTAATCTTGTATGGGATTAAGATGCATTAGTCAGTGCATAATTGCATATGTACATGTAAATTACATCCATGCATCAGCTAATGGGTACAAATACAGGTTACTCCTACATGTATAAGAGCCCCAGTTAACGTCCCTACGCTCCTTATGTACCTCGGAGCCAAGTCAAAAGTATCTCGTTGTGAACCTCTAGCATGCTGGAGTAAAATATAGGTTAGCTAGGGGATACAAATACAAATCCACAAGTGAGTAGGAGTTAACTTTTCATAGTGCTAAGATTAAATAAACTTCGACAGCATTTTAGGGTATTATAGAAAGGATAGGTTTACACTAATTTAGCATATTAATTTTCATGCTCTCTATCATAAAGCTAATTTTTACAGCCTTAAAAAGAATTTTGAAGTTTATAATTTTAATAACCCATTCCACAGCATATTTTTGCAGGAGGAAAGGGGGAGGGGTCCCTCCTCAAAATTCCCAAAGTAGGAAGCTTAAGGTGTAGTAAGATCATGCCTATTTGATAGAGTATCAGCTGGAAAGGGATTTAGAATGAAGGTTTTAGTCATATATGCCTTACATGTCTGGTGCAGTCCATCTACATTAACAAATGCTTAGGGGTAAATACAAAGTACATGTACCCTATTGTGTTTCTTGGCTTCAAAGGTAAATAGTATATACAAGATTTAATCAATTTTACATGGTCTTCGGAAGAGCTTGGATTAAAAAATAAAGTAGTACTTAGATAAGCTCATTTCTTCAGAACTGGCAAGATACATTACAAAATATCACAAAATATGTTCTGCACTTGACAGAGTTGGAATATGAACACTTAAAATTATTCTACAATACAGGAACAACTTAATCATCCTTAAGGGGGGGGGGGTAGAGAGTATAGGTGCTCATCTCATTCTTCTTGTTTGTAATCTTTGCAGGAAAGTATATTCCAAATTTTTCTTTCAAATTACCTAAAAATGAATAAGAAATAAAATTCAAATGAATAAACCAATAAATAAAAAAGGAGGGATAAATCTAGTTAAGACATATTTTCCACTTTATATTCTTACATTAGTCCAGTTAGTTCTTTCTTTCTGACTGAGTAAAATAGCTGGATATTAATAATAGAAATAGAGACCCAAAGCAATACAACTTCGAAAGATATAAAATCGAGAAAAGGGGGGGGGGTAAGGCACGGTAAATTTGAAGGGTAACCAGATTTATTTTAATGCAGCATAAATCTACAGTGGGTTGGAAATGAGAGAGAGTGATGTTCACGATGGATGGGTTGCTGAGGGTTTTGAGTAGGCTAGGAGTCCATGGTGGGTGGTTAAATTGAAGTTGCCTACCCCCACCAGGTGGCGGTGGGCACCTACGGTGCCCATGTGGCGAAATCGTCACCTTCAATTTAACCATTGAACTGTTGATTTTGTTGACTTTTTGTGGTTGATGTTGATATAAGTGATGATTGATGTTGATATATGTGATGTTGACTTTGAAAATTATATCTTATATAATGTAAATCTAAAGCAAAATAATATAATTAAAAGACAATTTGTGTTGAAATGTGTCCGTAGCACGAATGAGGTCAACCCAGCGTGCTACTTTTCCCGTCAGGGAGGGCACAACTTATGTTGATGTTGGGGGTATGCCATTTTGCCGGCTGCCCCACTGTTGTGTAGACCACTGTGGACAATACCTGCCAACTCGAATAAAACATTAAACTTAAATACTTAGCATTTGTTTATTATATATAGGTCTTTGATAATACCGCATATTTGAGTTCATCTCATAATATGCGTCGTTATCTAAGCTCTATATATCCTTTGATTATATGTCATCATTCACCTCCTTTTTGTGAAAAATTAAATAAATGAGATAAGCCGGAATTTATTTATCCATCCATGCAGTGTCAGTACGTAGTTACTAGGTTTACGGGTTATCTCCCCTTTTCTATGCATCAATGAAAGTGAAAGGTGGGTGATGAAAGTATCCGATTTATTTTTCTGTATTATGAAATACCCTCCCACCTCAACCCTTGAGCTAGGTGTTAAGTATTACTCTTTCTCCTTTTGTTTGTTTAATTTACGTATACATTGTTTTACATGGGTTAGGTATAGCCGATTTATTAAAGTTATGGAAATGTTATTGAGAATCTTTTTCTGCTGTGTGGTTTTGATTTGTCTTTTCAGGTATTAAGAGATTTCGTTGAAGGAGACTGACGGTGCTGATCAGGATTGCCCGCTATTTCCGTTTTCTAGGACCTTTGGAATGATCTCTGACCAAATACCATGCATGACAGGTGTCAACTTGGCGATTTATCCATGATTTCAAGGAGCTCGGGGAAAGACAGTAGACTATACTTTACAGTGGTCGTATTGGCGAAATCGTCACCTTCAATTTAACCATTGAACTGTTGATTTTGTTGACTTTTTGTGGTTTATGTTGATATAAGTGATGATTGATGTTGATATATGTGATGTTGACTTTGAAAATTATATCTTATATAATGTAAATCTAAAGCAAAATAATATAATTAAAAGACAATTTGTGTTGAAATGTGTCCGTAGCACGAATGAGGTCAACCCAGCGTGCTACTTTTCCCGTCAGGGAGGGCACAACTTATGTTGATGTTGGGGGTATGCCATTTTGCCGGCTGCCCCACTGTTGTGTAGACCACTGTGGACAATACCTGCCAACTCGAATAAAACATTAAACTTAAATACTTAGCATTTGTTTATTATATATAGGTCTTTGATAATCTTTTATTTAATGCATAATTCAAAAATATAAATTTATGCACCATTGAAACAAAACCATTGGTATGCATTATAAGTTGCACTTTAGCGTGCATTGTTAGACATACATATGAGTGATTTTGTTTTTGTAGGGCTGATTTGGGGTCGAAATTCAGCCCCTGTCCTAATTGAAAATATATGATAATGTCTTTTTTCTCAAAATGTAGTGGAAGTTTTCCCAAAGAAAAACTTAAAAAATATGTGATCAAATTCGGTTTGTTTAGGCATGTTGGATATCTTCAAATATTAGTTTATGCTTACCCCTATTAGTTCTTGATGCAAGTAATAAGATAATTCATACCAAGAAAAGTCTTATTTGGTTAAAACAATTGTTTGTTGATTGAGGTAAAACAAAGACAAGAACAGAGCTTTTCGACAATGTTTTTTAAGTGATATATATATGCATTCGGAGTCACCTAAGTGTGCATTTTTAGTCATATCACTTTACTTTAACATATATATGCATATTATGCATTGTTGAAACATTACCGGGTATGCATTATGAGTAACACTTTATTTAGCATTCTTAGAAATACATGTGATATATATGCATTGTAAGTCACCTTAGTATGCATTGCCCCCACTTTCAAAAACGATACTACGTGCCTGCTTCATGTATGCATTGTTGAAACATAACTGGGGATGCATTGTAAACCACACTTTAGTGTGCATTATTAGTCATACATATGATATATGCATTGTGAGTCACCTTAGTGTGCATAGTCAGTCATATATTATCTTTTTACTTCAATGTATATATTATGCAAGGTATGCATTGTTGAGGCTTATCTGGGTATGCATTATAAGTCTCACTTCAGTGTGCATTGTATGTCATACAGGATATATATATATGTGCATTGTATTCTGTTTAATGTGTATTGTCCGTCAGACTTTTCTTTTACGTCAACGTACACATATGCCTAATATGCAATTTTCATCTTTGGCATGCATTATACGTGCATGTGTATTGTTAGGCATACATATATAGTGTATACAAAATGATCAAATGAGGTATGCATTGTAAGTCACAATATATGGTGCATTGTTAGTCATACATATCAAATCAATACAGGTTGATAAAAATTTGAATCATATATCAGCAGTTCATTCAATACATATTCAAGCATTTTATTTGGCTTGTTATATTTGATACTTTATTTCTGACAATTTTTTAAAAACTGCTGCAACTAAGAAAGTTTATTTGAACACTTGGCAATTGCTATGTTTTGACACATTTTAGATTTTTTGCAGGAAATATGTCAAAGAGAAGCAAGTGTATGGTGTCAGAAGATACATGGCAAGGAAGGAATCCACACGAAAAAAGTCGAAAACTGGTGAAAAACATTGACTATAAAAGACTCGCTGCTGAGGTACTAAAACAACCAAATCAGTCAACAACGAGCAGCAAGGAGTCAGGATGACCATTCCTAGCAGAACTATTGAGCCAACTTCATCTCCGAGCACTCCCTAGGCAACCCCTCCTACACAGTACACTATTCAGGCATCCCCTCCATCTACTCGGAGCACTATCCAGACAACCCCGATAGCTACTCAAAATACTGAAAGGTCATCAAACACGACAATAAGGGTTGAACACTGTGTCAGGAAGTCAAGATGCCTCAGTGGAGAAATTGGTGACCAGTGTATTGGAAGGTACATGTTCAGGGGAACATATCAAAAAACGGACAATCTCATTTCTTTATCTGATGGCATCCCTTAGGAGCATCAATTTCAGTCAAAAATAAAAGGGTTGGGGTAAATAGGGGTGAAGAAGTTTCTGGCCAAATCATGAAAATAATTTCTTCACTTGGACAGTGACTTCAGTTACAATTTTTGAACAGTAGAATTCTTAAGTATCCCTCTTTTAATGTAAACAATAGACAAATGCCTTTTAAGTTTTCATTTAAATCTACTTAGAGAAATTTCCAACTGATGCTGCTCATCAATTATAGTATCTTTCAATGATTAAGAAAATGTGGAAATTACATGGTTAGGTAATACAAAAACATGAGGAACACAGTTCTTCACTTGGTAGGATAGGTAGCCCCTTTTTTCAATCAGAAACCTTTTGATGATTTTCAGGTCATCCCCATAACATAAGATGTTGTTCCAAAATTAGATCCAGGAAATTTAGGATAATCTATTACCTTGGCTTATCCCAGAAATGTTTCCATAAATTCAGGTGTTCTAGGACTCTGAGGGCACTATGTTTAATTGATGAGATCATTAAATTATTTAGCTGGAGGAATATCTCACATATTACCTGGTAGATAATTTCTTTTTTATTGGTACAACCATTTGAAGAATGTATTGCATTGGTATAATAAGGTGTTTGTACGAGTCAAAATTAAAGATGATAAAAACACATTTCCTTCAACTACATAGTACATTTGTAAGTATGCTATCAAAATAGCTCTGTTGCTTTGGAATACTGATTGCCTGGGGCTGAATTACTTAAAGTAAACATAAATTTGAATGATACTAGGTTTATGAAGAAAGTATGCAGTCTTATTTGTCTGCTTAGTTTTGCATGTGCTGTATACGTAAGTAGTTCCCGGAAGGGCATTCCTAATGCGATCAATCATGTTTAACTTGAGGGTACCAAAAACCTATTTCTTTACAATAAACTCACCTTTGACTGAAGCAAGGGCAGCTTTTGACACTTAGTAATATTTCATTGAGTATTACAATGGGAAATATATACTTCTTTCCTACTGATGATTATCTTTGCAATACCTCACACTTTTCACAGATGCCTCTGGGTCAGTATATTTTGCTTCAGTCTTGGGGAATATTTCACCTTTTCTAGAAACAAGCATCAATACCACATCATCTCTTGATAATGTAAACACCATTGGCTTAAAGCAATTTGACTGCATCTTTATCAAATAGCACAAGAGCATCTTAATGTTAATGAAGCTGGAAGATTTTTAAGTCTGGTCAGCAGTTTCAGTTGCCTAATACCTATTTCACCAATAGTTTTATGCAATTTCATTACTCATTTATTTGCCAACAAATTTTCAACTAATAGCATTTCATCCCACACATGTGCAATAGGGATTATGCACAAAATAAAAAATCTTGCAGATCCAGCATAATCTGTTCTTATTAAAAGAATTTAGGTGGTCAATTCATCGTGGTCAACCAGTGTCTCATTCATTTGTAAATAAACATCTAAATTAAGCAGTATCTGTCATTGGTCTGAATCAAAAACTAAAGGAAAGGCATAGCTTTCGAATTGGTGCAGCAAAGGATAATGCAAATTTGGGATTTTCAGAAAAAATCTATTCAAAAAATGGGGAGATGGAATTCGGATGCAGTTAAAAAGAATAAGATTAGAAAGCTTTCATTTGTAAGTGACAAGTCAATTACTTATAGGCATTGTGGGATTTAATTTTTAGAAATTCGTTGAGTTGACTCTTCAGGCCAGAAGGTGTCTGCTGAAAATCATATTGTCGGCTGCAATCTATCATAAAGTGTAGTATTTGTGAAGTTAAACCTTCAGGCCAGAAGGTTTCTGCTGAGGTCTATCATGAACTGTGGGTTTGATGAAGTCAACTTCCAGGCCAGAAGTTGTCTGCTGAAAATTATCACGAATTGTATATTGGGTAAAGTTCAACTTTAGGCCAGAAGTTGTCTGCTGATGTTTGGAGAATATCGTATCGTACACATATGTGGTTATCCATTTATGTTTAATAGGTGATAGCTAAGATTTAAAGTATGGGTATTGCGATACCAAAGATTGTCTTTTTAATTGCATTTTGTAGACAAGTTTTGAGCCAAACTCCTTTAACTTACATTCTAACTTACATTTTAATGTCGGTCATTATCAAATATATGTAACCTTGGTGTTGCAATTTGTTACCAAAAAAAAAAATAAATAATGTGCCTACCTCTGAGTTGATTAAGTACATCATGAAATAGTCAGATTTGAATGTGCAAAATTATTACTACTTGGTGATTTTAGGTTGATGTCTAATTATACATGTAATAGGAAATCGGGTTATAATGTATGTCCTCGTTATACAAGTTCACTTTGGGTGGCAGTGTGTACAAACATTGCATGCTTGTACTTTGGCAGTTTTTGTCTGCCACCTTTTTAGCTGATTGTTATTTTTTACATTCTGGATTGTTTATTTGGATTTTCTTCATGTAATATGTTACACTGGGGAGATCAACTAATGTTTTGTACAAATTTACACATTTTTGCAAGAGTGACCTCCCCTTTATCTGACGTATCTTTTCATTATCTGTCGTCATTTATACATGTATAATAAATGACAAATTCATCCATCAAACTTTGTGTTTGCGTTACTTTAATATGGATGTGATATGGTCTACATAAATTTAGAAGTGTGTGCAAAAAACTAGCTTCAGTGAACTTGTAAAATTAGTTAAATTACACTGGAGAACATAAATGATATTTATTTTTTCAAAGAAACAATATCAATTTTAAAAACTACAATTTTCCAAATTGCAGCATTACCCCGGCTGTGTTTTTTTTAAACAGAAGTTACAAAGTCACTTCAAGTATTTTATGGATTACATAGGTGTTCGCAAAAAAATTAATTAATTAACTAATAAATCAATTCAAAGAATAATTAAATAATTTATTCTAAAAATTGAAAGATAAATATTTTTTGAAGCAATGATTTATTAATTTTTCAGAGTTATTTCAAAGTTATAAAAGAGCACAATAAGTCTCCTAACAAATTAAAAATAAACAAAAACTCTTATGTGTTTTAAATTGTGTTGAAAAATTTCTTAGGTAAGTAACTCTGTATACTAAATGTATAATCCCATATCTTAGGTAACCGTACAGTGCTCTGGGAGTGTGTAAACTTCTTTTTGCTTCAATGAGCATATACAGGGGCGTACTTGGGCATATACTGGGGTTTACCGTAGTTGTCTGTAGGAAACAGTAGCCATACAGTGGCATACTGTAGGCTTATCGGGGCCTACTGTATGTAACTGTGGCATGCTGGGGATACATACAGTGGCATACAGAGATTTACTGTATATACAGAGCTAGCATACCGTAGCATACTGTAGATATACCGTAGTTTACTGTGAAAATGCTGTAGGATACAGAGAAAGACAGGGGATTTTCATACGGACAGGGGTTTTAAAAGCCAGTAGTGCTTGTTCTACTTGATTTTATTTTACTTTTTATTTTTTTAAATTGTTTTACTGGTCTACTAATATTTAAAACAAATATTGTATTTTTAGAAAGATGATTACGTGTATATTAATGTATTTCCAGAATTGGGGATGCAAGCTGACCATGACGTAATTTGTGTATACTCTATTAGCCAGTACAATATGGCTCAGTGTGGACGCTTCTGTTCTTGTCTGGATGATCTGTTGTAATCCGTGGTATTTTCAAAAAAGGAGCAATATTTTTCCACACCTTCTGATAGGATGGGATAAGAAAGGATGAGTTCAATATTGATCAATATTTTGATAAACTAATATCAGCTTTTAATTTCTTTGGACTTGGTTGTTTACTGATTTAAGAAGGCTAGGGGAGGGGGGTCAACAAATTATCTATAAGATATAAGTATCACTCGGAAAAGAAAAATTTCCTTCATTTTAGTTTAACATTTGATGATTTTTTTGTATATATCTTTATATGGAGCTTTTATCCTAACTAAAAATGGCAACCAACAAACCCCAAGCCCTCTTTAAAAAAGTAATTATATAGTGAACATATATTAAAAAAATGAGCTTATATAATTGACCTTACTTGCAGGTGGACATTTGCTTATAGTAATTCCCTGGGTTTGTCTGCGGATTTTCTTAGATGATGAGATGTGAGCATTTATACTTCTTCTTTTCTTCATTTTAAGCATTATGCTATTTTAACCATCATTTCAACAGCATATAATGAAAGGCAATGTTTTTGTTTCTATTATTTACAGGTGTTGGATGACGATCGATATAAGTATAAGATATACAACTATAAGTCTTGGGAGGCATGGTTGTTCTTAGGGCCTGTGCTGATTATTAATTCCGTGAGAATACTTTGAAAACTGATAAATTAATCTTTCATAAATTTTTCAACACTAACCTATTTCTGTTGCTTTATGAAAATTAAATTAAATTAATATAATTTCATTATCCTTATAAAGTAATTGTCATTTATCCTCAGTAAAAATATTTAAAGAAAAGTATTATTATCAACGTTCATTCGGGATAACTATGAAAATTAAGGATTCGGTACCTTGGTCTTATGTAATATTTAGAATCATTGAATTAACTAACTATAACCTACTTTGGCAATGCAGTAGTGTTTAGAGCTTCTTCAATTTTTTTTGTGAAACAAAATGTCAGAATGATGTAAAATTACGTATTTAATATTTTTATTTTTCAGGTACACATCATTTACTTAATCTTGATAGGAAGATTTGTCATAAAAAACCACATGACGAAGAAAATTACCAGCAGCTCAACAGAGTTGTGAGTATTTATTATTAGGGAGAATAAAAGTGTGGCAAAAAAAATCACATAAATAATACGAATTGGTCCTCTGAATAAGCTGGAGAGAAAGAGAGAGAGGGGGTTCTTTTATAATCAATAATGATAATTTTATTTAATTTTAGTTCTGGTTACTACTGGTTACATCATGATACATTTTAAGTTTCAGAAAGCATTGCAGTGGACCAAAAGAACATGCCATTACTACAATGCTGTAAGCTATTAACGATAGCAAAACTAGTATCAATAAATATACCTTTGATTTGATGTTAGCCTCGATAAAATAAAGCTTGTGCAAAATTTGGCAATTGCAATAATTATCAAACCTAGACATTTCTAATTTCCTTTTTCCATTTTGTACAGAAATACAGCGAAGCATATCTGTATCATTATTCCTTTACTTGGAGTACCTGACATTGTACTTACTATTCTGTCATTTTGGCCTGATATCCATTTCTTATATGCTGATATGTTTTTCAGTTCATTCCAGGTAAATTACCTTTACACTTATGAATTTCATAAAATATATCAATCCTGGTACTGCTATAACTACACCCCCCCCCCCCATTTTTTATTAGCAGATTAAACCATATATTTTCATACCCCCGCTTGAAAAGTGGGAGGGTATAGAGTAATCTTGATGTCCGTCGGTCTGACCATTCATCTGTTACGCTTTAGGGTTCCCCTTTCTTTTCCGCAACTCCTCTCAAACCACCGAATAAAATTTGATGAGACTTTCACAGAATCTTTATAACATATTGCCATTGTGACCACTTTTTAATTTTTTTTATCTGACATATATCTTGGGTTTCCTATGACAAAACATGAACCCTGCCATTATATTCATATGGAAGGCGGGGCATTTTTTATTTTTACTTCAAAGCACAATTGATATTAAAGTTTATATAAATCTGTCCTCAGACACATGCATTTTCAATCAACTAATTTTTTAGTGATTTTGTTTTTGGAAATTTTAAATTGTTATAATCAAAACTATAGATACCGTGAGCCATGAGCTCACTAGATAATACACCCCGCCTCTCATATGAGTATATTGACAAATGTCCATGCTTTGCTTTCGGAAACCCAAAATATGTTTCGGATCAAAAAGTAAGATAAGTGAAATATGAAGTCACAATGGCAATATGTAAAATTCTGTGAAAGTCTCATCAGAGGAGTTGCGTATGCATTGAAAGAGATGGGTACCCAAAGCGTAACAGACAGACGTACGGAGATTATTGATTAATAGTTGACCTTGATATTACTTACATGTACTATCTTTCCTTCAGGGTTTCATGTTAGCCGTGAGCTTGTGTTTAACGGAAAGAAAGGTTTGAATTTGTCTGTTGTGTCATTTGAAAACAAATTGCTTTGAAGCCACTACCTCATTGTTCTTAAGAAAAGAATAGAACATTTAACTTTAAAAATACAATCGCCTGATTTGTAAAAAAGTGTTATCTAATATTTATCAAATATTTTTTCATATTACAGGCAGTCAAAGATTTTAAAAGCCTTGTCTTACCTTGTTTATTAACAAGGAGAGTATCTAAATCATCTTCCACTGGAGAAAACGCCAGTGTTAATACAAGCATTTACCAACTGATGAATCATGGAAGCTCAACAGTGCCTAGTGTGTAATGTACAGTACTCCTATATGTGAATGTGTAAATGTAGTTTTTATATGTCTCATAAATTAAAGTTGAAATAAATAAGCATTTCTAATTTTTAAGTGTTCCAGTGGTCAGAAATATCATTTACCCCTCTAACGTATATTTCACTATTGGACTTTTACAAAATGACGGTTGACTGTTTACTGGGATATTTAAACCTGTATCGTCTACGGAGGTACAAAATTGATAATAGATAAGAAAACCTTTCTCGTGGTCATAGTAATGGTGTTATAGACATGTGAATGCTGAGAGTTGAGGGTAGGATGGCTGTCATTGTCTTCAAGGACAAATTATTTGTGCTTTGAAATAACCCTTTATTTTTGTTGAATTAAATGTTGAGCTGAATATTCAGGTTTCTGTACGCTGTCCTAGTGTGAAAGTAAACCTGTGAAAGTCAGCGCTTTTCGTAAAAGTCTAATATTACCAGCTTGTGATGTTTATTCCACAACTATTTCACTACTCAAGAGCTTGTTCTGAATATGATCAAGTTTTAAACCGAGACAAGCTACTTCCTGATAAGTTGATGTTACATGGATTTCCAGGAATCTCGTTCAAAAGTCGGATTTTCGTAAATTCCATGGTCATTGTAAAGAAATAGCTATCAAATATAAACTATCATGGTAGCGTATTTGAGTGACTGTTTCGGGCCTATTGTAATCATGCCTTTGTGTTTATACTGATTTTCATGGGAATAGACGCTTTTAACGTAATCATCGCCTATTGAATGGTTATACTCGCCATTATAGCTCTATGTGTCGAATAGATACATGCAGATGGAACATTCATTACAAAAAATATAAATTATTGAAATGTAAAATTATTTTTGAAATTAAAGTCTTTGTAAAATCAGTTTTTGTCTAATTTTCAGAATACTAGATGCAGAAGCAGGCTATACATATAGATAAGACATTGTTGTTTATTATTATGTGTCAAAAGCGTATTTAAACAATTTTTGGTTGCTTAATTCAGCTAACACGGAAGTTGTTGCTATATATGGAAAAGATAAATGGTAAAATAATGGTCGAATTTTTTTTTTTCAAGTCACTAAAAATATCCTATATAAAAATCACAAAAGAACGCTTGGAAATACATACAAGATTTTTTTTATTAATGCTCCTCTTTGTGCTTACACATGTAAATTAAACATAATATTATATAACTTTGTGAAATCCTGTGATCTGATTGGTCAATACGAAGTAATTATTTTTTAATAACGTCCACGGTCCTTCGAATGAGACCATATAAACCGAGGACCAGTGTCACAGCAGATGTGGCATGATAAAGATCCCTCCCTGCTTGAAGGCCGTGAGTGCCGAGAATAGGCCTAAATTTGTAGCCCTTCACCAGCAATAGTGACGTCTCCATAGCAGTGAAATATTCTAGAGAGAGACGTTAAACACTATACAATCATAATTGTATAAATGGTTTGTGTTGTACTTGTAAATTATACTTTTATGCTAGAATGCCCAACCGTAACAAGTAAATCTACTTGGTCATTAATAAATTGTACGGCTATTTTTTTTTTTTACAGCAATATGTTGTGAAACACATTGAGGCGTATCAACAAAATCTGAAAACCATTGCAGCTAAGCTCATAAAAGTTCTCACGGGAAACTTTTATGTGCATTTGAAAATAGGCCTGTATACACGGAAGTTAACACTTTTCCTTGGATAAGAACAAAAAATCAGGGCATTTGGGTGAAAAGACTAATGTTAGGGAAAATGGTATTTTGATGCTATTGCTGAAGACAATAGGATGCATAATTAAGCGTATTAGCAAAAATTAGCGATTCTTTCGTGTGGTTAAGGTAGGGTTAGAGCTATTTTGATTTTTATTAAATAGTTTAAGAATCAATTTAATTAATGTTTAAATACTGAACAAATATTTATGAAACTTTAACAAAAATTTGTTTAATAATGATGATGATGATGATAAAAATGAAAATGTCATTCTATGATTAACACCTCAAATTTATTTTTCTGAAATTCAACGTCGAGTTTATCCTCACACATTGCATGCACTACTGATTAAAAATTGAATCACATTAAGATTTGCATTCTTTTTCTCAGTACATTAAATTATTTTTATTTTATTTACACAGAAGGAACGTTCTGTGTTTCAGAAACGTTATGTTTTCTATCATCTTCCATTATGTAGAAGGGGAAGTCATGCTCTCTTTTTGTTTTTGGAATTTCATATGAATCAAATTTTTACCGTAAATCTGGAAATTTTTACGTCGATTTATTTTTGCGAATTTGAGTCATAAAGCTATTGATTAATTTTTACGCTTCAAATTTTTGCGAATTGTCACTGGTGCTAAAAATAAAAATTACTGAAGATTTTCATATCAGGTTATGTTTCAAATTAGTATGCACAATAAGAATACCACCAATATACTCGCAACGTGGCAAGATATTGCAAAATCGCTCCGAAACAAGTTTGATAAAAATACAAAAGGATTTGCACTGGAAATAATTTCTAAATCAATTATAACAAACATTTTAGAGGTCATGTATGCCTTTTAACCTAAAGTATAATCCAAATGAAGAAAAAATATAACTAATCTTCTTAAAGTTTTTTTTTCTTACCTAAATTTACACGCCGCGTTTACCTTTGGAACTTTCTAGTAAATGCAATGAGTTTGAGTTATCGCCCGTGTTGAAAGAGAGTTAGATAAAATGACTGTTCTCTATCTATTGGCAAATTAAATGATGGAAAATAATTAAAAAGGGGCATACCCCTCAGTGCTTGTAAAATCATCGGACGATATTTATTTATTTATTTATTTATTTATTTTACCAGATTTATATAGCATTTTTTTCATAGACATGTTCAAGAGTGCTTTACAACAAACAAGATATAGCAAATACAATACAGTGTTTCAAATCGAAATTAAAAACAATAACTCTACCTAAGAATAACATAGACAAATATATATTTAAAATTACCAGTCGTAAAAATCTAATAAGACTATCAAAATTAATTAAGCACAGATATAACATAAAATAAGATTAAGGCTACTTAATACAAGTTTCGATGAGTTTGTAATTAAAAATTTATATTACTTTAAAATAGAAAATTTTAAGAACGATTAAAAATTAGGTTATAAAGTTTACATGAAAAAAACATAGCAGAAAGTAAAAACTTAAAAATATCACATTTTAGCACCACTTCCTACTCAATATATCCAATGTCTTTTGATTGTTAATACCTCCAGTTACTCAACATAATAGGAGCGGAAAAGATGTGTTTTAAGCTGTCTTTTGAAAGCGTTAAGTGTCTGGGAATATAATGCATATAATGAGGGCAATTTACACGCACGGGTAATTAACTTGTAGTTATATAGTAGACTAGTGTATACAGGTTTCTTTTAAAAATGACTGGTGCTTACCTACACCTATTCACTGAGAAAGAAAACACGAGCTCTCAGAAAAAAATTCTTCACATGTTGGTTTATTTTTTTAAGAAAAATATTTTTGCGAATGCAATGCACTCTCAAATTTGCTAAAACTTTATCTACAGTAAAAATTTCCAGATTTACGGTATTCAAAAGATTAGAGAAATAACCAATATTTTATTTATTTGAAATATTTCCATTTCTCAGATCAGGAAAATAATCAATAATCATATATTTGAAATATTTCCTTATCTCAATGCTATTGGAATGCTAATAAATCAAATTTAAATGCAAGACGACAAAGAATGCAACGTATTTCTGAAGTCTGATTTAACTTAAAAAATGAAATTTACTTTTTGATTGGTTTTTATGACTTCTTGATATCATTGACAGCTGTTTTTTTTAAATAAAAAAGGAACTGGTAGATTTACTTACCAAGTCATTTGTCATTTGCAAAATTATTTTGTAGAACACATTCTGATTGCACACACAAGTACTCTGAAGTTGTCTTCAGAGAGATGTTTGAGTTTCTGATTGACAATATCTATCTGTTCTTTTGGAGACCAGGTATTCTAACAATCTATTTAAATTCCCATGGATGCCAATTGCCAATTGCGCTCCGTTATTAACGGACCTAATTTTATATTCATATGAAGCAGAATTGTGCAAAATCTTATGTATGAAAACAAGAAAACACTTGCTGTCGCCTTCAACTTGACATTTAGATATATCGACGACGTATTGTCAATTAACAATGGTGATTTCCATACCTACTTCAATACGATATATCCGGGTTACTTGAGATAAAAGATACCAAAGAGTCTGACACATCTTTGTCATCCTTGGATATCTTACTTGAAAAAGACATTAATGTAATCTAACAATCAAGCTATATGATAAACGTGATAATTTTAACATTTCTATCGTCAACTTCTCATACTGATGCAGCAAATGTACCTTCGTTACCTGCATACGGAGTGTTTATATCTCAGTTGATTCGTTACACAAGAGCTTGCTCTACGTGTGATCAATTTTTAAAAGAAGGTAATTATTGACAAGCAAGTTCATGAAACAAAAATATCAGCCGTCTCATTTAAAGGCATCATTTCGAAAATATTCAGGATTACGTCAAGTTAAGTGATCAATCAGTCACGGGAACTTGAGAGCTATAAGTGGGCTCTAAACCGTGACTGACATGATGACTATCTACATAAAATACACAAAGATGTTTATTTAAAATGAAATATATTAAATTTCTCAATAATGATACTTAAGAATAACTTACCTTTATATATGTCATACAGTACCGACCAGACCCAACCTGACACAAAGCAGTCCCAGAGCAGTCCCGGGGACTGCTTTCTGGGACTGCTAAAGCAGTCCCGCAGCGGTCCCAGAGCAGTCCCACAGCGCGGTACAGTACCGACCAGACCCAACCTGACACAAAGCAGTCCCAGAGCAGTCCCGGGGACTGCTTTCTGGGACTGCTAAAGTAGTCCCGCAGCGGTCCCAGAGCAGTCCCAAAGCAGTCCCAGAGCGGTCCCAGCAGTCCCAGCGGTCCCAGAAAGCAGTCCCAGCAGTCCCAGAAAGCAGTCCCAGTGGGCGGGGTTTATTAATTCAATGGGCCGGGCTAACTCAGAAATGAGATTTCCAATAAACAATGGAACTATAAAAGGCAGCTGAATTTTTGTTGAGCAGTATGCCAGGAATCCTTACAAAGGTCATTTACATGTATGAGCAGTACCCGCATAGATTTGAAATATTTTGAAATAATATTTATTGAAGGAAGAAAGCTTACACACCTACATAAATGAATTACACTGAACATGAATATTTAATCACAATTATCTCGGGGTTTTTTTGTGATTGATACTGGTTCCCATATTTATTTTCTATACAGAAAATTAAAATTGAATTAACTATATTTCACCAGAATTAGTTTTAAATAGATCTAATCATTATAGATCATGGCCGATTTCAATACTATCGGGACTCTGAAGGCATTTTTTTAAGTATTAGGGCTTTTGAAAAATTCGTTGCT
This sequence comes from Saccostrea glomerata, assembly GCA_003671525.1. Classification (NCBI taxonomy): domain Eukaryota; kingdom Metazoa; phylum Mollusca; class Bivalvia; order Ostreida; family Ostreidae; genus Saccostrea; species Saccostrea glomerata. The sequence goes on from PRKT01000960.1 coordinate 148,902, forward strand.
AATTTTGCCAAGTAATATTTTTCAGTTTTGATTATTCTCTACTGACATGTTAATTTAAAAATTATTGTTTTATTTGTAAATTGTATTAGTGACCAGTATAGAATCCTAAGATAATGTTCAACATTAATTAATCTTGAAAGGAATTTATACACATTTCATTTATCTTTTTTTTTCTGCATTACATTTTTTAGATAGGTTGAAATTAGGGTTATTGTTAATTGAGCAGCGTGTTCAATGATGTGTAACACTGATACGTGTACCCAAATACATGTAACATGCATGATTGATTTTCTGCCCAAAGGCTATTGAAACCGCAGGTGTTTATACCAGTTTATTTATACACATTATCGGCCAGCTGGTAAACAAAAGCAAAACAAAAAAGAAATAAATCATAATTCCCGGTATTTTCAACTGTTTATTTATTTTTTTTTTATTTAATTTTTCAATAACTTATTTATGAATTAAAAACTAATTCATCTGTAAATTCCCGTATAATTGTTCACATTGCTTACATTGTTGTATGTTACGGAAGAATGGTGGCATAATTTTATTTCATGTCGTAAAATAAATTGTTAGATTTTTATTTGAGGGTTGCATGGAATACTCTTTTAGCGTGGTGCTTGTAAAACGTGTAGCCTTTTCAATTAAAATATCTTATATCTAAATGTAATGATTTTTTAAATAGTGCCAAATGCAAATTTTGAGTATTTAATTTTAGATTTAATAATAAAATAAATCTACATGTAGATATTTTTTCTCATGAGCCTGAAATTTTATATATTTTAGAAATAAAAATCTCCTGACTTCCTCATTTAACAACTTTAATTTATAAAAATATTCTATATTACATTTGTGTAAATATACAGTCCCTAAAACTATAAATTAATTATAATACACGTAATCTCAAGTTATTAAAAGATTAAATCCTTGCTTAAACAGTTTAAACTCCTCTCTGCTGCAAGTAAACAAAACAACAGGGAGCCTGCAAATTCAGAATACACAAGGGGGCGGAGCTATCATGTCACTCAGAACCTTTGTCACACATCAGTGAACAAAGCAGTCCCAGAAAGCAGTCCCAGGGGCAGCTTGGACTGCTGGGACTGCTTTTCATAGCAGTCCCAGAGCAGTCCCATAGCGGTCCCAGAGCAGTCCCACAGCGGTCCCAGAGCAGTCCCACAGCAGTCCCAGAGCGGTCCCAAAGCAGTCCCGGGGACTGCTTTCTGGGACTGCTTTGGTGTCAGGTTGGGTCTGGTCGGTACTGTACATATAATTTAATAATTTACAGAATGGATCACGTTCCCCGTCTATCAGAGATCCTGTATGTTGGTCTGTGTTGTAAGATAGGGACACCGACAGAGGTGGCCATCAGAAGGGACGTGTTGGACATGCAGGAGATGATAGAGAAACCTGTTTTTAATCAAAGAAGAATTGCTGTGATGAAGAGTGGTAGTTATAGAGAGGGTTTTAGGTTGAGATCAACTGACAGGGACATAATGTTCTGGAGTTGTGATTATAAATTAATAACGGACATATCCCAGTCCAAGTTTTATAATACAACAAACCATAATATTATCCTATTAATAGAAGATTTTGATACACCGCCAGGATTTGTCAGATTACGCCTCCTAACACAAACTCAACGGAAAATCGCGAAATCTTGTCTTGTTCTCTGTAATGGTAGAGTTTATTTATCAAGTCGTCTGTGGAGAGAAAGATATTTTCAGTTCAGAAATGAGATAGATCCATACTCTGAAAAATTCAGAATCCATGGTCCTTGTAGTAGTGGATTCTGTGGACTTATTGAATTCGATGAAGCATGTTGTTTAGTCACTATTCCTTGGTCTAAACTATTAGGAAGTTGGATTGAAAGATGTCAGGGGCGTACCTGGCCGCCAGTATCTGTGTTAGAAGAGTTTGGAAAAAACGAATGTCACTGTGTGCCTATTGGTAGTAAAGTTGGATCAACTTTTAACCAATTGGATTGGAGATTATCATTTTCTAAAGCCGAACAACAACTAGTGTGTACCATGAATCATACCCAGTTTTTATGTTACGGACTCTTGAAAATATTTCTCAAGGAAGTTATCAATTGCTTGGAGGATAAATTACTATGTTCATATTACATGAAGACCACAATGTTCTGGATGATGCAATTGGGACAAGTTAGATTGTGCCCGAACAACTTACTTAACTGCTTTTGGGGGTGTTTTAAATATCTTCTTCATTGTGTTTATCGTGGAGTTTTTCCGAATTTTTTTATTCCACAGAACAACATGTTCATAAACAAAGTAGTAGGTGTTACACGTGAATCCCTTTAACAACAGCTTTATCAGTATTACGGAATCGGCGTGTCCTGTCTACTGCTGAGTCCAACTCTCAGATCAGTCCTAGAACCAGCCCTCAGTAGCCCTTTATTCATGTTATCTCCTGCTGAGGGAGAATTCAGAAGTATTGCAGATTTAGATAAATGTGGCATGAAGGAAATATCTGAATTATATTTTTATTTGAAACATAATCTAGACTTTTATCTTTATTTCAAAACAATTAGCAGACTATTTTGGTTATCAGTCTCACCATACCAGCTGTTAACTTTGCAGCACTGTGGTGCTGAGACTCTTGTTAGTTTAGCCTTCATGTTGACAAATACTGCTTCATGGTCCACGAACAAAAATATCTATAACTTAGATTCAATAATTTGTGGCATATTGAAAATGGCAGCAAGATCAGGTCCTGTGTCTCATTTACTGTATCTGGCATTGTATTACTATAGAACAGGGAGATATAATAAGACAGTAAATATCAATTATCTCACTAAGCGAAGACTTTCACAGGACTTTATTATGTATATTAAAATGTTAATATGCAAAGGTACAATGAGGCTGTAGGTTATTTGCCATTGATTCGAAGAACGAAGATAGCCTGGGTATACCATGTGTTTTTATTTCAAGAGTTCCACTATATTGAGGAATTATGTTTAGAACAAAATGTGAGTCAAGAACATGGAATGCCAAACCTACAGTTATCACCTTTTCTTTTAGTAGATATGTTGTCTGTTTTATCTCACCATAGACTGGGTAATAGATCTCAGTGTTTACAGTCACTGACAGACCTACAGACGCTACTGCTTTATGATGATGGGACATATGTTCCTTTAAATTTCAGAGACCTATCCTGGCAGATACTAGGAATCTGTCAACAAGTTGTGGGAGACTTACACGGGGCTTTAAGGTCCTATGAAGAGTCGCTCAGACAGAAACCACAACACAGAATAAAAGAAGCTACAATTAGAATAGAATGCGTTAAACAACAATTACAGAGAAAGTAACACATATCAAAAAAGGCTCTTAATGTTTCTGCCGTACGCAAGTTAAAGAGTTGAAGACCTCAAATCCAGGCATATTTGTTTGATAAAATTGTAAGACACACTTAGATAATATACCCTCAACTTACAGTAGACAGAAATTTTTATAATTTATTTATATATTGAGAATTCATCTTCAAAAATCTACATTTCTTTTTAGAATTGTTTATCTATATCAAGTGAATAGTTTCTCCATTTTTCTTATGATAATGATAACTAGTATAGTTGGACCAGTTTGTTTGAAAGAGAACATTTGCAAGGCTACTGAATTCTGTAAAGAATTTCTAAAAACTCTTCTGAAGCTGTAATGGTACCCATCATGCATTATTGTATTCCTATTTTTAATGGCATTTAGAAATCTTGGCTGAATGTGCCAAATGCCAAAAGATAATAGAAGACAGGCATTCCAGTACTGTCGTTTTTTTTTTAGTTACTTCCCTTAGCAACCATCATAAAATAAAAGAAGAAGAAAATGTTTGACTGTCTGAAAAGTATCATTCATTTGAGTATGAAACATGTTTGTTTTGAAAGTAGTGGCATATATTTTTATAATATTTTTGTTTACTTTCACTCTTGGTTTCCCAGTGGATGTTGTCTCTGAAAGTACATGAGGGATACCAAGGTCTCTGTCTCTATCATAAGCCAACTGAAGATGGGCCAGTACAAGACAATACAATATTTTATATATACATGTATAAATGTACTTTGAATGGTTAATAAAAGACTTTAATATTAACAAAATAATATCTTAATTTTTTTTAATGTATCAGCCGGATGGAATTGCGTGATATGTTACAGCTACAAATTTGAGGTCTTAGTTCCGCACAAAACAGGATCTGTTACATATAATGCAATTCCATCAAGCTGATACATTCACAACATTTCAGTTAGACAATAAAATGGGCGCAGGTACAATTTGACACAGAGTTTTGAGAAAAAAAATTGATATTGATATGGAAATGAATGCCGCAGTTGTTGCATTGTTTCAAGAATGGATTAACTAAACATTTTTACTAAATAATCAGTGGATCCATCCCCGCCCAAACACTAGAACCCCTTACCCTGGCGCCATGAAATTCATAATTTTGGAACAGGCACTCTTGGTCATCATAACCATGTACTTCATTTATTTTATACCCACGAACAGGACTAGAGGAGAAGGAATTCAGAGAATTATATTTCAACTATAATCAATTGACAACCCTTTACACCAGATCCGAGGTGCCCTGACATTCACAATTTTGGAAGAGGCACTCTTGCTTATTATAAAAATTATATACTAAGTTTGTTAGTTGAATGCTCAGTAGCAAAAAAGATTTTCACGGAATTTATACACATTAACTATATCATTAAAAAACTTCCTAACACAAGAACTCCTGACTCTTTGGTTCTTTAAGCACCAATGTTGCAACCATTTTTGAAATAACGACCAATATTGAAATAATTATATCAATGGTGGTTGAGAGTGCATTTCAATAGCAAACATAGTTGGTAACCACTATCGAAATACGACCACTATTGAAATAATTATATCAATAGTGGTTGAGAATGTATTTCAATAACAAACATGGTTAATAGCCAATATTGAAATACAACCACTATTGAAATAATTATATCAATAGTGGTTGAGAGTGCATTTCAATAGCAAACATAGTTGGTAACCACTATTGAAATACAACCACTATTGAAATAATTATATCAATAGTGGTTGAGAGTGCATTTCAATAACAAACATAGTAATATCCACCATTGAAATACGACCGCTATTGAAATAATTTAACTTCATTGGTGAGTGAGAATGCATTTCATTATGATAACTATAGGTTTCAACCATTATTGAAATATGAGCACTATTGAAATGATTATATAATAGTGGGGAAAAGTACTTTTCAATATGATTACCATAGGTTTCAACCACTATCAAAATACGACCAGTATATAAATAACAGTTTCACCGCGTAATTTTTTTAAAAAAATTTATCCAAAATTTCACAAAAATTGGATTTGAGGTGAAAAATATATATATTAATAATTTATACCCATTCTCTGTAACCACTTAAACTTTTGTGGCACGCATAGTCACAGATTTTTTTCAAATTTGGCTGGAAAGTACCACCTCATAAACTACTTCAAAAAATATAGTTAGATCATATGAATGTGGAGTAGTTACCATGGAAACGGTGTCTTAAGTTGATTTTTTGTGAAAAAATGCAATATTTGGGAACATTTTTTAAAGAAATGCGGCTACTTCAATTCATGTTACTCACAGAAATAAGAAATATATATAACATCTTACTTTAAAAGGCATGTTAAAACCTTGTTGGTATTCTCTCTATAAATATGAGAATTCTTTGATTAAAATAGCAGACAATAACTTTGAAATTGAATTATCTCCCTTTGATAATTGTGAGCTCTTCAGTGTGAAAGATAAAAAAAAAATCATTGTACAAAAATGACTGGAAGTTGTTTACATATTTTCAGCATACAGCTCTGTATATCCAGGAATTCAAGTAAAATCAACTGTTTTTCCTGTTAATTTAATTTGCATACAAATTTTAACCTCTGTTTATATCCTACATGCAAAAGAATAATTTTGATATGTGAAAAATGGTGAAATGTACAAGCTAGACTACATAGTTCAGGAAATCAGCTCTGTACATAAGCATAAGTCTCAAGGTCTAAGGAGAAAACGGGATTCAAGATAAACTTGAAATAACAGAACTACTTGTATGATGAATTTGCTTTTAAAAAAGAATTACACAGGTAACTGTGTCTTATTGCAATGAATACGGCGTTAGAAAGCAAATGAATTTTTAAACTGAATGTTACTATAGAGACTAATAATTTTTAAAAAACTGAATACGTCCTTGGCTGAAAGGAAGATTACCCTTTTTGAGGATTATACTGAATAATAGCTACAATTCCCATTCAAAGGTCGTTATTTCAAATTCAGCAATATTTTTTGAAACCCATGGTATAATACATATTATATATGGGTTAGAAAATTGTTACCTATACAATTACCTATTCAAGCCCCCGCCCCCCCCATTTCCATACCAACTTCGATACGATATATCCGCGTTACTTGAGATAAAAGATACCAAAGAGTCTGACACATCTTTGTCATACTTGGATATTTTATTTGAAAATGACATTTATGTAATCTTACAACCAAGCTATATGATAAACGTGATAACTTGAACTTTTCTATCGTCAGCTTCTCTTACTGATGCAGCAAATATACTTTCGTTACCTGCATACGGAGTGTTTATATCTCAGTTTGTTCGTTAAGCAAGAGCTTGCTCTACGTGTGAACATTTTTTAAAAGAAAATAAATTATTGACAAGCAAGTTGATGAAACAAAAATATCAGCCGTCTCATTTAAAGTCATCATTTCGAAAATATTCAGGATTACGTCAAGTTATGTGATCAATCAGTCACGGGTACTTGAGAGCTATAAGTGGGCTCTAAACCGTGACTGACACGATGACTATCTACATAAAATACACAAAGATGTTTATTATTTAATATATATATGAAATATATTAAAGGACAAGTCTCATTTAAGGCTTATCTGTGGTCCCCGGTTACTCGTCAAATTTCGAACATTTATCAAAGGCTTTAAAAATTAAATGTTATTAATAACTAATGTCTTTATTATTTGAATCTTCATCTAAAAATGTCAAATAATAGATTTACACAGCATTCGAAGCTGCGTTAGGAAGTTGGGGTCCTTTGATTTTCATGAATATCAAAAGAAATCACTGACAGGTACACACTTTCAAGCTTTCGTAAACACCGAGCACAGATTTGTTCAGAGTCGAGTTTGGTATATATTGTGTATATTATATTTTTAAAGGTTGAGTAAAAATATCTTTGTTGAACAACTTTGTGCTGTATGTTTTCTTATTAAAAGTATTGTGATTTTGAACCTCGTCGCTCTTCATTTACATGCAATTAACCTCTTTATGACCTGTTTCGAATCCCAATAAGCCACGTGGATTCGTGTCGTTACAGGTAAATGCCCATAGTAAACGTGCTAGCAAGCACTCTGTTGAAATGTACTCAGATCTTGTATCGCTCAGCATATGGTCTTGTTTGGTTAATCTTGTTATAGTGACTCATTCATATTGCTAGAGTTTTGTGAATAGATGATTTAAATTTGTTGTTGATTGTGAATCTTGCATTAGTAAATGGGATTAAAACATCATAATTAATGGAAATACAATTAAAGGATAATAAATTATGTGGTATCAAACCATTTGCTTGTAATTGTTCGTAAAAACAGATTCACTTTGTACTATGATACCACTGTTAAACAATAAAAATTCTTTCACGATCTGAAGAATATTTTCAGGTTTAAATAAATTAATAAATTCTTTATAATTAGGAAGAATTTATTTCCAAAACATATTATTTGTTGTTTTACTAAAAAATAAGCCATATTCTGATCCAAACTGTAATTTTTTTTTTTTAGATATTATTACAGCCTGTAGTTCCATAAATGTTGTAGGTAGAGACCGTATATATCAAACTCCTGATCCAAGTAAGCTTAAGTGACTTTATAAATGTTGGCAAATGTGGCATTCTAAAGCCACCATCATCATAATTTAAAACCATTATATTTCGAGCTATTTTTTTTCATTTTTATTGTGCCATACTAACTTTAAAAAACTTCTCATGTTTTTTCATTGTTTCATTACATGGTTTTGGCAAAGTTAACAATGAATGTGTAATTCTTGAAAGAAAAAGAGATTTTGTAAAGGTATTTTTACCCAGAGGTGTTATATGTACGAGGGTTGTCCGGAAAGTTCGTGGACAACATTGATAATTACTGACAAACATTGATAAAATATATGAAACTATTATTTTCATTAAATTAATGTTTTAATTTATTAACATGCAAGTTTTCAACAAAAACAGAGCACAAATAGTTATATTTTTATCAGATTTAGAAAGACGCACACTCATACCCGGAGCACTAAAATGAACATTCTTGACGTTACCCGACGTCAAAAGTACATGTTACTTTTCTCAGTACAGTCACCGTTTAACTCAATACATTTCTTATGTCGCTTTAACCAGTCATAAATATATGCACAAAATGTTCAGGTTTCATACGTAAAATAATATTTAACAATCCCTGTGTCATATCCTGCAATCATCCAACCCCTGTCGTGTAAAAACAATTTTATTTACGGAAATACGTTAAAGTCACGTTACGAAGTTCATTTTTACAGCACTGCAATCTCGGAATGATGGTTTGACTTCGCGCATGTCATCCTGTAAACTGTTACTTCCGTCCAAAAATATTATATGCCACTTAAATACTAATGTACGGCTTCCTTTACTATGTTTTTCCCGATTGTTTACAAAATGTTTTGGTCCTTGTAGTTGTTTCTCCGATGTCTACGCAGAATTTTATCACTGCTCACTGCTCCACCTATTCCGAAAACGTCCCTTTTTTGAACAATTCCGATCCGTCTTAATATCTTCTAACTTTGATTGCTCAGCCATTTTACAACTTTGAATGTTCAAATTTTGCTGACAAGTTCATCGAGATCAGAGATTTGTTTAAAACCATTTAACTAGCGACTTTTGTTAATGCATTGATAAGTTTTATTGTTGTTTATTATGCCAATACAGTTTAAAGTTGAAAATTATTTCATTTTCGTGTAATATGAGGAATGCATAAACTTCATATTTTTGGTGTGACGTCATAGTTAACTTGCGTATGAATTAAGCCCCGCCCCCTTTTTCTAGCCTTAACAGTGCTGCGTGGTCGATACAATGACCTTGTCAGAAAAAAGAATTTATCATTGAGTCAAATGCTGACTGACCTTTTTCATATTAATTGTTAGTCTATTATTTTTATACACTGAATTGATGACGGATTTTTCTGTAATTTCCCGATCATGACAAGGAGCACACGGCGGGGGTGACCAGACAGCAGGGGATGCTCACTCCTCCATGTCACCTGATCTCACCTCTGATGTTTTGAAGTTTCTTTTGCTCTGCTCCTATTTTGTATTGTTTTACGGACCTTTGATTTTGAATACTGTTTGTTATTTCCATACGTTTCATTGATAGTACTCGTACATGTGTGAACATGTTTCAAGTATTTCCCAGCGTTCACTTACATGATATTAAAAGTTACTTGATAAAAAATAAGCACTATTTCACCATTTATCTTTTCCATAGCAACAACTCGCTGAATAAAGCTACCAACAATTAGTCAATATGTTTTGGACACATACTGTCTTATCTAGGGATAGTCTGTTTCCGCGTCAGTCTAGTCTTTGTAAAATTAGACCTGAAGGTCTTTTGAAAGAATTTCACAAGGAATTAAATTTTTAAAAATAATTTCATTTTGTCCGTTTATTAAAACATTTAAAAAAATATATCTTTATATAACGAATGTTTCTTCTGTCAGTTAATAGGGGATGTTTACGCCGAAAGCATCTGTTCCCATGAAAATCAGTATAAACACAAAGTCTTAATAACAAAAGCCACGAAATACCCACCCAAATACGACACTATGATAAGTTATATTTGATTGCTAGACCTTAATAATGACCATAGAATTTACGAAAATCCGACTTTAAACGAGGTTTTTGAAAGCCCTGTAATATCAACTTATCAGGGAGTAGCAGGCCTCGCTTTAAAATTTGATCATGCTCAGAGAGAGCTCGCTCCTGATTAGCCATTCAAACACTTAAAAGTCAGAAATGATATTCTATTTCGTTTTATTCATAAGTTATATCATTAAAACTACATTTACCCATTCATACATGTATATTAAAGTTTTGTGCACATTACACACTAGGCACTGTTGAGCTCCCATGATTCATCAGTTGATAAATGCTTGTATTAACACTGGCGTTTTCTCCAGTGGAATATGATTTAGATACTCTCCTTGTTAATAAACAAGGTAAAACAAGGCTTTTAAAATCTTTGACAGCCTGTAATATGAAAAAATATTTGATAAATATTAGATAACACTTTTTTTTACAAATCAGGCGATTGTATTTTTAAAGTTAAATGTTCTATTCTTTTCTTAAGAACAATAAGGTAGTGGCTTCAAAGCAATTTGTTTTCAAATGACACAACAGACAAATTCAAACCTTTCTTTCCGTTAAACACAAGCTTACGGCTAACATGAAACCCTGAAGGAAAGATAGTACATGTAAGTTATATCAGGGTCAACTATATATTAATCAATAATCTCCGTACGTCCGTCTGTTACGCTTTGGGTACCCATCTCTTTCAATGTGTCCGCAACTCCTCTGATGAAACTTTCACAGAATTTTACATATTGCCATTGTGACCTCCTATTTCACTTATTTCACTTTATGATCCAAAACATATTTTGGGTTTCGAAAGCAAAGCATGGACATTTGTCAATATAGTCATATGGGAGGCGGTGTGTATTATTTAGTGAGCTCATGGCTCACGGTATCTATAGTTTTGATTATAACAATTTGAAATTTAAAAAAAAATCACTAAAAATTACTTGATTGAAAATGCATGTGTCTGAGGACAGATTTATACAAACTTTAATATCATCTGTGCTTTGTAGTAAAAAAAAAATGCCCCGCCTTCCATATAAATATAATGGCAGGGTTCATGTTTTGCCATAGGAAACCCAAGATATGTGTCAGATAAAAAAAAATAAAATTTAAAATATATATAAATATATATATGTAAAATAAAAAAAATTAGCAGTACCAAGCTTGATATATTTTATGAAATTCATAAGTGTAAAGGTAATTTACCTGGAATGAACTGAAAAACATATCAGCATATAAGAAATGGATATCAGGCCAAAATGACAGAATAGTAAGTACAATGTCAGGTACTCCAAGTAAAGGAATAATGATGCAGATATGCTTCGCTGTATTTCTGTAAAAAATGGAAAAAGGAAATTAGAATTGTCTAGGTTTAATAATAATTGCAATTGCCAAATTATGCACAAGCTTTATTTTATCAAGGCTTACATCAAATTAAATGCATATTTATTGATACTAGTTTTGCTTTCATAAATAACTTACAGCATTGTAGTAATGGCATGTTCTTTTGGTCCACTGCAATGCCTTCTGAAACTTAAAATGTATCATGATGTAACCAGTAGTAACCAGAATTAAAATTAATTAAAATTATCAATATTGATTATAAAAGAACACCCCTCTCTCTCTTTCTCTCCAGCTTATTCAGAGGACCAATTTGTATTATTTATGTAATTTATTTTGCGACACTTTTATTCTCCCTGATAATAAATACTCACAACTCTGTTGAGCTGCTGGTAATTTTCTTCGTCATGTTGTTCTTTATGACAAATCTTTCTATCAAGATTAAGTAAATGATGTTTACCTGAAAAATAAAATTTTAATTACGTAATTTTACATCATTCTGACATTTTGTTTCACCAAAAAAATTGAAGAAGCTCTAAACACTACTGCATTGCTAAAGTAGGTAATAGTTAGTTAATTCAATGATTCTAAATATTACATAACACCAAGGTCCCGAATCCTTAATTTTCATATTTATCCCGAATGAACATTGATAATAGTACTTTCCTTTAAACATTTTTACTGAGGATAAATAACAATTACTTTATAAGGATAATGAAATTATATTAATTTAATTTAATTTTCACGAGGCACAAAAAATAGGTTAGTGTTAAGAAATTTATTAAAGATTTAATTTATCAATTTTCAAAGTATTCTCACGGAATTGATAATCAGCACAGGCCCTAAGAACAACCATGCTTCCCAAGACTCATAGTTGTTTATATCGATCGTCATCCAACACCTGTAAATGATAGAAACAAAAACAATGCCTTTCATTATATGCTGTTGAAATGATGATTAAAATAGCATAATACTTAAAAATGAAGAAAAGAAGTATAAACGCTCACATCTCATCATCTAAGAAAATCCGGAGACAAACCCAGGGAATTACTATAAGCAAAGGTCCACCTGCAAGTAAGGTCAATTATATAAGCTCAATATGGTAACGACAGACATTCTTTAAGGGTCATTGATACTCTGATAAGAGACATAACTCTACATATAAGAAAGATAACTTTCTGCAGACATTTTGTCATGAAATTCAGTGAATTGTCATGCCAGAGTTTACAAGTTTTTTTCATAATGCCCATTTTATTGTTAACTCAGGCAAACCTTACCCAGTGTTCAGATGTTGATTTCTAGTTCTTTGCTAGTATATTCAAAAATTATTTTGAATACTTTACCTAAAATTTTTACACTCACTTCCTTTAAACGGTGTAAACTGATAAAAAAAAAAATCTATTTCTAAACGTGGAAGTCTTTTAATTGTACAGAAATAAAAGCCGCAGAATTGTTTATAAACATTTAATTAATATTTTATTTCATTAAAAAAGAATTTCAAGTGCAATAACGATACCTTTTGCTTATGGATGCATTTTATTTTACATGCACAGAAAACAATTTGATATTCTGATTTAAAAAGCATCGCTCCAGTATGTTTTCTAAAGGGAATTAGATAGGTATGAGAGTAAATATTATTTTTATATATACCTCATATTTCTAATTAAATTATGAGATTAAAAATAATTGATCTTTCTAATGACCATATAAAATTTTCTTCAAATCATGATTTGACATATCATTTATTTCTGAAAAAGTAAGCAACGCTTCATACTTCAAACTATTTTTTATTTGAATTGAATGTTATAGTTGTTGCTGAAAATCAATGTTTGGAATTTAAAAAAAAAGTCATGAAATGTGGATCAGAGGGATATTGGTGTTGGTTGTTTGCCATTTTTAGTTAGGATAAAAGCTCCATATAAAGATATGTACAAAAAATCATCAAATGTAAAACTAAAATGAAGGAATTTTTTCTTTGCCGAGTGATAGATATATCTTATAGATAATTTGTTGATCCCCCTCCCCTACCCTCCTAAAATCAGTAAACAACTAAGTCCAAAGAAATTAAAAACTGATATTAGTTTATACCCCATCCTATCAGAAGGTGTGGAAAAATATTGCTCCTTTTTTGAAAATACCAAGGATTACAACAGATCATCCAAACAAGAACAGAAGCGTCCACACTGAGCCATATTGTACTGGCTAATAGAGTATACACAAATGACGTCATGGTCAGCTTGCATCCCCAATTCTGGAAATACATTAATATACACGTAATTATCTTCCTAAAAGTACAATATTTGTTTTAAATTTTAATAAAACAGTAATACAATTAAGAAAAATGAAAAGTAAAATAAAATCAAGTACTATTAGTTTATTCAGTTTTTAATGAAATTTTTAAAAAATGCAATTTTTGCTCCTGTAAATCAAAGTAAATGTTTGTTTTCTTTTGTATAGAATTTGAGAGATAAAATCTCAGTAAAGTTCTTAAGTCCATTTAAATGATCAAGAAATGAAAAATATAAATTAAGTGTAAAAGTATCAAATTAATACACTAAGTCTTTTTATAGAAAAGATTCATTTATACCATGTACGCTAGCAGAGATATAGAAACGTCCATTTTTCTCTGGAAAAGGACTATGAGTTGAGTTCGATAAATTGTTGGAGGTCATTTGTCTATTTTGACTTTTAATGCTGAACAGGCTATTTTGTAGTTTGGAAGAAATATAAACATAAAACAAATCATAACAAGAATCATTTATTTATGAAAAGCAAATTTTACCATGGTCAAAACAAGCCTTGTCTATCAGTTTGTTTTGACAAATCTCCCAACATGTATTTTTGTATGTCTGAATACCTTATGTAACATGCATGACGCATGTCATAGAAAACCATATAATGTCCCTGGCATGCATTACTAACCAAGTTTTGGATCTCTGTTCTAGAGACTTCCCCGGCCTGATGTTTGATGCTGATAGAAAATTGTTCCATTAAAAGTGAAGCGATCGATCTCAAACAATAGGCGATGAAGAGATTTAAGTGAAGTGTTGTTATTTTCGATCGTGGTTTAGAACCTATACTAAAATAGGAATTTTAAAGTTGATGTCTCAGTATTAAAATTTATAATCATATTTCCTTATACAATAAACAGAATTTTAAATATCTATACGTACATGTACGTATAGTCGCATGCTTTTGCCTTTAATATTCACCTGTATCTGTGTTTAAGGAGTATAACCACAGCAATAATTAATGATATAATAGACAGCATATAACCCGCCATAGAAATAGTCTGTATGTGATCTAGGTTTGTCTGAAAACAAAAATAAAATCGTAATCAAAAGAGGCAATATGATACAACATTAAAATAGACGTTATGCATTAAAAAATTAGGAGTACATGTTATTTATATTCTCTCTCTGTCTCTCTCTCTCTCTCTTTCTCTCTCTCTCTCTCTCTCTCTCTCTCTCTCTCTCTCTCTCTCTCTCTCAATTCAACATCCTTTTTGAAGCAATATCGTAAGAACTTATTATTACCTGCAAAATTCTTAGATCTATAAAATGTTACTAGTAATCTAATGCTTTTTTTTTTTACTGATCTACGGTTTTTTAGGTATGCCCGATCACGACAATGCGCTCACGGTGGGATTCACCAGACTAAAGGAATACTTTCTCCTCCAACCAAGGCTATTGAGTGCCATCTGTTTTCAAAGGCCGTTCGGGCTCCGCTTACAATTTATATACATGTAGTTTTAATTGAGTTTTAAGCTTTATAACCTTTCTTTTTCTATGTACTTAAAATTATATATTATATAAAAAAAACTAAACATAAAAATGTCCTGAAAATTTGATTCTCAATATATTAAGCTTAAAAGTAAATTCTGTGTTGTAGGTTACGCGGAAGGTACCAGAAACTAGCTATAGGAATAAAAAAGGCATAATGGCCTTATGTACTTTTCTGTCGCGGAAATAATTTGAATTAAAGTAAGAAATACTTTATCATTAGTGTCATCATATACCGATTCCTGGGCGGAATATACAAATTTTTTTACATATTTTAAAAGTGTCCAGCAGAAAAATTATTGGCTTACCTTTAATAAGTTTTGACTGGCTTCACTTTCCATACAATTGTGGAAATCTGTCCAGGTAGTGTTCGTCTTTGGATTCTGGTACCACGTACCATCATTTGTACAAGTCTTTTTGGCAACACCTATAATATTCAGATTGCTTAATTTTAATTATAAAATTTTAAGGAAAACTCGAACTTATCAGAAACCCCAATAATGAGAAATAGTTTTATGAACTTGGGAAAGCATCAATTTTAATTTGATTTTTCTTTAAATCAGCACATCTAGTACATTACACTGATCTGAAACCTTTAAAAAGTATTATTTGAGATTAAGAGAATGTTTGTTAAAGTGTTCGTTTACTTTTAGCTTTTCATTTACTATTGAAAGATATGAAATAGGATACTCTCTTACATGAACTTTCAACAATTTCTGATCTGTCAAGATTATAAATTGATAACAAACTTTTAAAGGAGTATTTAAAATTGATTTAACTTAGAAATTAGTATATGTTTACACATGAATATTCTATAAATTTTGTTTTCTAATATGTTGATAAAATAAAAGTCAAATAATCTAAATTTTAATTTCTACTTCTGAATTTTTTTTTTAGTTTATGGTTTTTGGACCGCGCTACTTACGAGGGCTGTTCAATAAAAAATGTCCTGAACTGTATGACACACAATACAGATATCATATGACATTACGCTTGACTTTCTCCCATTATTGAATCTTTAATGAATTTATAACAGTTTATGTGACCACTTTTCATCACATAGATTCATTGTGAAAAGCTGGAAAACAAGGGCTATTCGAGACACTGCATTATAAATGGAAAAGAATCAGAAAACTAGAGTGAAATAAAAGATTCATTAAAGCTGCTGTAAAACTTGTTAAAAACCCCAAAGAATTATTAACTGAAATACATTGTATGTGAAATTTACAGCAACCAATGCCTGTTTCATAGACAAATTACCAGGTAGATTTCAATGATAAAAATTATGAAATAGGCATCAAAAATGGGTACCGTCCTTGCCAACAAAAAATTTTAACAGATTATGTACTGTTTGCTAAATTTCAACAAATAATATTTGATGTTGTATGATTGACTTTAAGACACATAGCAAATATGATAGACTTTATTTCGGGAACAGTTTACACTGTTTTTAATAAACGTTTGACGTTAAAAAAAAGTAGTACTCAAAGGTCACCCTATTTTTTTTAAAAACAACGAGTGAAAACGACAGCGTGTACGAATGTCTTTACAATTATTTTAAAATATCAGTTATTGTAGTTATCCACGTTTGTTTGAAATTCAAACAGATAATGAAACTTGAATCTATTGCTTAAAACCCTCAAAACAAAATTTACCATAAGATGAAATTGATAAAAACAACGAAGGTCTGTCAAGAGCAAAGAATTGCAAGAGCACAGAGACAGATTGATATGCAATTTTCTTGCGTATTAGTTGTATATTTCTTCAAAATCGTATTCGGGGAGACAGTTTTTCTGGCGGAGTCTCTGCAAAAAACATGGAAGGACCCAGAACAGGAATCCACTACATTAAATTTCTTCAAGACAGCGTTTCAACCCGCACGCCCTGCAGAATAAAGGAGTTTTGGGATAAACAGAAAGTTAATGTTTCTTTACATTAACAATATTCGCCAGATCTTTGATCTTTTGACTTGTTTCTATTTCCAAACTTTAAAAAAAAAACACCTTTTAGAAGAAAGAAACAAGTCCAGGAAATCATAGAATCTGCCATTTTCCAGTATACTAAAGGTCATACTCAAAATTAGTTTTTTTAACAATCGGACATTGGATAAAAATGTTACGGACATCTGTTTTAATTAAAAGAGAATATTCAACTGAATCATTAAGACTAAATCATTGAAAAGTGTCTTTTGCTTCTTTCCGAGCACCGAGGACATTATTTATTGAACAGCCCTCGTATATGCAAAGATTAAAAAAAAAAACTTGTTTAATATTTATTTTTCTAATATGAATTATTTAATATTCAGATTTTTGATCAGTTGATAAAGAAACTACTGGTATATGTAGTGTGAAATAAATTTTTAGATCTGGACTAACCATTGATGAGGAATCTGTCTATGTAACTAGGGCATGGTGCCGAAACAGTGGTTCCAGGTTTGGCAGAATTCCAACACATTATATGATCCCAGATAGGTGGACATAATGATTCTGAAAAAATAAAAAAAAGTCAATAACTAAATGTATCCACTGATATCAATTATATTATATAAAATGCCATTAGGTGAACATAAGAGATCTGTAAGAAGTCAACAAAATTTATCTACTAGCAGTAATCTTATCATATGATCCCAATTAGATGGTAATTGAAGATCTGATGAGAAACGTCAACTAAATGTATTTACTGATATCAGTCTTATTATATGATCCTAAACACGTGGATAAAGGAGGTCTATAAAAGAAAATCAACAAAAATTTTATCTACATTTATCTACTGAAGTAAACTAAATTTATCTACTGGTATCAATTTTATTATATGTCCTAAACATGTGGATAAAGGAGATCGGTCAAAAAAAGTCAACAAAATTTATCTAATGATAGAGAATGAAATGAAAAAAAATCATTCAGCAATGAAACTGGAAAAAACCATATTCTTTTATGACTAAAAGTAATTTTTTCCTTATCAAAATTTCACCAAAGCTCTTTTATAGAAAAATCAAACACACATGCAGGAAAAAATACAATATTGAAAAAGAAATTTCCAAATTCGTATTTAAATACCTGTACTGGGAAAGCATAAATGTTTGTGAGGAACCAAAATTCCTAGATTTTTGGGGTCACCCATAATCATAATTTTACATCTCCACAAATATTTACATGTATTATGTCAACATATTTATTCAATGAAACTTTTGTATATACAAGGTACCCATAAAATAACGTCACCACGAACAAGCAAAACTTTGCTCGGCCATAAACATTGACAACCCCTACCCTGAGTTAAAATGACTCTTCAGTATAATATAAAATAAATAGGATCTTCCCTAACAAAAAAATACTATAGTAAACTATAGTTAACTATAGTTTACTATAGTTTACTATAGTAAATCAAAGTTCCAAAGTTTTCCCCATAGTAAATCAAAGTTCCAAAGTTTTCACCATAGTAAATCAAAGTTCCAAAGTTTTCACCATGGTAAATCAAAGTTCCAAAGTTTTCACCATAGTAAATCAAAGTTCCAAAGTTTTCGCCATAGTAAATCAAAGTTCCAAATTTTTCACAATAGTAAATCAAAGTTCCAAAGTTTTCGCCATAGTAAATCAAAGTTCTAAAGTTTTCGCCATAGTAAATCAAAGTTCCAATGTTTTTTGTAATTACTTTAAAAACTTAAATATTTTAATCATAATTAATTATTCATAATTAAAATTAAATATATTTAAATAAATACTGCTTATTTATCGGTGAAAGAGACTATTTTTACATCAAAACAATTTCTTGTACTTTGTTCTATTTTGGGGACGATTTTGGTTTTTGAAAAAAAAAATCTGAAGTTTTAATGAATCTTAAACTTGAAATTCATATTATGTACAGAATGGGAAGCAAAACCATAATTTTAAGGGTTTATAGTGCTTTATCAAAGTTCCAAAGTTTTTACTATAGTAAATCAAAGTTCCAAAGTTTTCACCATAGTAAATCAAAGTTCCAAAGTTTTCACCATAGTAAATCAAAGTTCCAAAGTTTTCACCATAGTAAATCAAAGTTCCAAAGTTTTCACCATAGTAAATCAAAGTTCCAAAGTTTTCACCATAGTAAATCAAAGTTCCAAAGTTTTCACCATAGTAAATCAAAGTTCCAAAGTTATAACTTTGGTACTATAGTTAACTATAGTAAACTATAGTTAACTATAGTTTACTATAGTATTTTTTTGTTAGGGTTAGTATACCTTTAGCTGGGTCATGTTTTTGTATCGTTACATTACAAATCTTTTCTGCTTCTTCGATACCACGCCATTGCTCAAGGAATGATACTTTATATTCCTAAGAATATAGACAGGTATAATTCAAAACATTACAAACAGAATCGAATAAGCATTATTATTTTTCTTGTATTTTTTTTTCATATAACCTACAATACATACATTATATGCGCTTTCTTATTAATACTAAATTTGCATTATTTAATTTTTAAAATTGTTAATAAAGAAAAACAAACAGTCATATTAATGATAGCGCTATCTCAATCCAAAACTTTTTATTATTATCCCAAAAATATATTGCAGTTTAATGTCTCTTGACTATCTTTTGATGTGTATTGCTTTTGATTTAAAAAAAATATCTTCACAAATTAATGATGAATAAGTTATCTTACCTCTCTTTCCATTATGTTGGACATATTAAACACATTTAAATATCCAATAAATTTCAGTTTAATTGGGCTTGTTCGATAAAGACTCATTT
>PRKT01000961.1:0-33332 GCA_003671525.1 Saccostrea glomerata
TCCGTCCGAATTTTCGATAAGATGAGATATGATTTTGACTATGATCTTTGATAACACATCATGGAATCATGCCTTCTCTCTTTTGATTAAATTCTTTTGATTTAGATAATATCATCAATGAGTACTTAATTTGCACATTAATTCTTTTCTTTTTCTACTTTGAGAAACAACCAAAACCAATTAAAGAAGATTTGTAAGGAGACCTTGGATTATAAATGTAGTTTGACACAGAATTGCAACGATCCTACGACGTGACAATCCAATTATCCGTACACATTTCATTGCTCTTTATGTTACTTTCGTTCAAGCAAACGCTCGGTTGCCTCTGTTAACCGCTATTGCGAAATGTCGGCATTGACAGAGACCGCCGCCATTTTGGTCCCGCTTCAGATTTTTGAATGTTAATATCTTTTATTTATAAATTTTGAATTTATAAATTTACAAACGAATTATATATTCAGCCTTATAAGAAATGTTTCTAACAACTATACTAATATAATTTTAAAATATTGAAAAACAAAAAAGTTAAAGACGAGAGACTTTTGGCCCCTCTTTGCCCCTATTTTGAAGGGCTAACCCCATTTACTTGATACCAAATGAAAGGTCGTACTAAACTGCACATTTTTTATTATATATGTCTTAACAAAATATTAACAGGTAAAAAGATATAAAAGAAAACGTGTCAATTTTTGCGAGATGAGTATGAGGCTATTTTTCGATCCCAAGCGAGGGTCGATGCCTTCTTACCTGGAAAGCTCTATATGCAAAATGTCACATCTACTATCCTTCCTCTACCTTCACTGAAAATCTCAAGTCGATATCTTAAGTCGTTTAGGAGGAGATCTCAGGACAAGCCGACCCTCTAAAAATCAGTAAATCGTCCATATCTCACGACCAGAAGTGACGACGTACTTAGGAAAAATTTCCGACAAGGTTCAGGTTAATATCTATAAGATCTGAAAATTTGGTGAGAATCGGTCCAGCCGTTTCTGAGAAATCGCGTGCACAAAATCGGTAAGAAAAAAAATAATAATAATAATAATAGGGAAAAAGAAACCGAACGAAAACAATAAGGTCTACCGTTGAAGACGGAAGACCTTAATAATAGGGAAAAAGAAACCGAAGAATAACAAGAAGGTCTTCCGTTGGAGACGGAAGACCTTAATAAGAAACAGAGTAAAAACAATATGTTCCCCAACTTCGTTTGGGGAACATAACTAGAAAAGAAGCTCGTTGCGAGCAACGAGAGGTCTTCCGTCCGATTCTGAAAGAAAAACGTAAAATCGAAATGAAAAAGTGATAAAAAAAATTTTGGACACATGGGGGATGGAACCCGGGTCGCCAGGGGTCGCCAGCGTGGAAATCCAACGCGCTTACCATTACGCCATTGGGGACCACCACTTCAAATTTTTAAATGCGAATATCTCGAGGTTGGAATTTCCGATTCTAAATCAAATTAAATATTTATCATTCTCAAATATGTCTCTATTATTCTTATTAATATAAAAAAAAAAGTCAAAAAACAAAAAAGTTCAAAAAATTGCCCTTTTTCAATCACTTCCTGTGACGACCGGAAGTGGCGACGACGCACGAAATGTTCTTATCACACATCTACAAACCCACCTCTATCATATCTGAAAGTTTGAGAATCCTACCTTTTATAGTTTCTGAGAACATTCACGGAATATATTTTTAGTGGAAAATATGAAATTTTGCAATAATTCCTGACCAGAAGTGAATTTCCAATTTCTTTTCATATTTCATAATGACATGGTACAACACATATTTCCTGAAAATTTGGTTGAAATTCATTGAGTGGTTTTCGAGAAAATGCGATTTGAAAAGGTCAAAAAAATAAAAATGAAAAATAATAATAATGATAAGAAACAGTAGAATCACTATAAGGTCTTCCGTGAAGACGGAAGACCTTAACTAGATGAGATCTCGTTGCGAGCAACGAGTAGGTCTTTCGTTCGATTTTTGATAAGGTTATAAAACAACTTTAAATGAAAAAAGTATTCAAAATACGTGAGAACACATTTAAGAGTGAAATCTATCAATTTCAAACAACTTCCGGTCTTTATAATTCACTTTCGGTGTGACCGGAAGTACTTAAAATAACCTTTAACTCCTCTCTGAGCGTTTAGGAATCATCCCTGATAATTTCGAGGAAAAATGCTCATTTTTTGGACTTCTTCAGGTTTGGAAAAAATAACTTCCGGTGGACATAATATTACTCGAGACACTCTATTTGCCTCCTTAAGAAACATTTAAAAAGGGAAAAAAATAAAATTTTGCATATTTTTAAACTACTTCCGGTAGACGACGGTCGCGACGGCAACAAAAACCATATATCCTTCTAAAATCTAGGAGTCATTATCTATCATCCCTGAAAGTTTAAGGACCCAATCTCCAACCGTTTTCGAGAACACTCTCGGAAAAACGACACTTTAAAAACAGAAAAATGGCCATATCTCGCGACCGGAAGTGACGACGGCAAAATAAGAAAAAACGCATGAAGTTCAAATAGTTTCCTATCATTGCTGAAAGTTTCATGAAAAACTGTCCAGACGTTCTCGAGAAATCGTCTGCACAAAATCGGTAAGAAAAAAATAATAATAATATTGGAAAAGAAACAACAGAATCAGTAGAAGGTCTTCCGTTGGAAATGGAGGACCTTAACTAGAAACTCTTGTTGCTATAGCAACAAATAAGGTCTTCCGTTCTTCTCAGAAGGAAATTTTTCTATCTAAAAAAAAAGTGCAAAAAAAAAAAAACCTCCATCTGGGCTCGATCCCAAAACCATTAGTTTGAAAGTCGGACACGCTTACCACTGAGCCACCGAATTTCACAACATTTGTGGTATTTTGTAAATTTTAAAAGAATATATTTGAGGTTACTCTAGACATTTGCAGTCTGAATAACATGTCAAAAAATCATTTCAAATACTATTTTTTTTATAAAAGATATTTATGGGATATAAACCGGAAGTCGTCGTTTTTGTTTCCAGTGGGACCACATATCTCGAACCTACAAGTAAGATGCTATAAGGTAGTACTAAGAAAGATTCCATAAAGAAAAGTTTAAAATTTTGATTTATTTGATCACTTCCTGTGACAACCGGAATTGACAGCAGACGATCTTAAACTCAAAGGATTTGTCTACTCATCAAGGTCTACCATCCCTATTAATTTGGTGTCTTAATCTCTTACCGTTTACAAGATCTAGCTATGATAACTTCTGATTTTGAGGACAGGAAGTCACGCGACCGGAAGTGAAGTTTACTGAGATATTAGACGTTATTGTAGACATTTGCAGTCTGCATAACATATATAAAAACCATTACAAATACTTTAACTATATCAAATTTTATGGGAAAGAAAAATACTCAAATTGTATAGTTTTTCTCTTTTAACCGGAAGTTGTCATTTTTGTTTCCGTTGGGACTGATACATTTCGAAACTACAAATAAGATGCTATAATGTGATGCCAAAAAAGTTTCAAAATAGAAAAGATGACTTTTTCGATTTCTTTAACACTTCCTGTGACGACCGGAAGTGACGGCGGACGATCTTTCTCCAGATGGTTTTACCTACTAATCAAGATCTATTAGTCATATAAGTTTGGTGTCTTAATCTCTTACTGTTTACGAGATCTAGCTATGATAACTTCTGATTTTGAGGACAGGAAATCATGCGACCGGAAGAGAATTTTACTGAGATTTTACACATTACTGTAGACGTTTGCAGTCTGCATAACATATCCAAAAATCATTACAAATATTTTATCTATAAAAAATATTTATGGGAGAGAAAAATACTCAAAATATGCAGTTTTTCTCTTATAACCGGAAGTTCTCGTTTTTGTTTCCGGTGGGACTGACATATTTCGAAAGTACAAATAAGATACTATAATGTGATGCAAAAAAATTTCATAAAAAAAAGTTGAAATTTTTGATTTCTTAGATCACTTCCTGTGACGACCGGAAGTGACGGATAACGGATTTAAACATATTGCACAAATTTACTTTTCATGATCTATTATTCCTGAAATTTTTTTGTCTTAATCTGTTATTGTTTTTGAGATATCGTCCGGACATGATCACTTTTGTAAAAACGGAAATCGGACATATTTGACGACCGGAAGTGATTTTAGAAAAACTATAAACTACATTTGAAAGATATTTTCACTCTCTATCATCCCTGAAAATTTCATGCGAATCTGTCCATTCATCTCTGAGAAATCGTCAAGAAAAGAAATTTCAAAAGGGGGAAAAAAAATAAAAGAAACAGTAGAATCACTACAAGGTCTTCCGTCTGAAACAGAAGACCTTAACTAGATACGATCTCGTTGCGAGCAACGAGTGGGTCTTCCGTCCGATTCTTGATGAGATGAGATGAGATTTTGATTGAGATTTTCATTCTAAAATAATGATTTTCCATAATCTGTATTAAGACGTTGAACATTAAAGACTTTGGTCCTTCTCGGCCCCTAATATTAGGGATCAGCCCTCATATCACCTTAAAGCTCTCAGGATTTTCATAATTCTTTGTTTAACAACTATTCAGAGATTCCTTTTTCCTTTTTGAGTTTTTTGCAAAAGAAATATTTAGGGGCCAACCCTTCAACTCCATAGTGGGGATGTTTAGCGAAAAATGAACGGTTGCATATTGTTCAGAACATTATTTTTAACATCTTTTGTACGATATTACTTATCAAAATATTCCCGACTTTTGAAATAAAAAACATCAAAGATTTAGCATTTTGGCCCCTTATGGCCCCTTATTATGTAACATATGACATTAAAATCATATAATATAGTTGTAGATTGTTGAGATCAACATTTTTGCTTCAGAAATGTATACCAAAATATTGACTGCTAAAGAGTTAGGG
This sequence comes from Saccostrea glomerata, assembly GCA_003671525.1. Classification (NCBI taxonomy): domain Eukaryota; kingdom Metazoa; phylum Mollusca; class Bivalvia; order Ostreida; family Ostreidae; genus Saccostrea; species Saccostrea glomerata. The sequence goes on from PRKT01000961.1 coordinate 4,894, forward strand.
ATTGAAGACTTTTGGCCCCTCTCGGTCCTTAATTTGAGTGTCCATCCCCTTTTTCTGGATTTTACTTTAAATCTCTCAGGATTTTGAACACTTTTTGTGCAAGAACTATTCAGAGATTCTGTTTCGTTTTTGAGTTATTTGCAGAAGAAATATTTAGGGGCCAGCATTTCAACTCCTTAATGGGGACGCTTAGCGAAAAATGAAGGGTTGCATATTGTTGAAAACATGATTTTGAACATCTTTTGTTCAATATTACTTATCAAAATATTTCTCTGTTTCGAGTTATAAAGCGTCAAAGATTTAGCATTCTGGCCCCTTGTGGCCCCTAATTACGTACCATACGACATACAATTCATAATATATAGTTGTAAATTGTTGAGATAATCATCTTCGCTTCAGTAATGTATTACAAAATATTGACTGATAAAGAGTAATCGATTGAGGACTTTCGGCCCCTCTTTGCCCCGTAATTTGAGTGTCCAGCCCCTTTTTCTTGATTCAACTTAAACCTCTCAGAATTTTGAGCACTTTTTGTTCAATAAGTATTCAGAGATTCTTTTTGTTTTTGAGTTATTTGCAAAAGAAATATTTAGGGGCCAACCCTTCAACTCCTTAATGGGGACGTTTAGCAAAAAATGAAAGGTTGCATATGGTTTAGAACATTATTTTGAACATCTTTTGTTCAATATTACTTTCGTGATATAAGGTGTCAAATATTTAGCATTCTGGCCCCTTGTGGCCCCTAATTATGTATCATATACGACATAAAAATTATAATATATTGTTGTAGATGGTTGAGATAAATATTTTTGCTTCAGTAATGTATAACAAAATATTGACTGCTAAAAAGTTATCGAATAAAGACTTTTTGCCCCTTTCTGCCCTTTATTTGATGAGAAAGCACTTTTTTTTCTGGATATCATATGAAAGATCTTGTTATTCTTCACAAATATTATTCAGTATGTTTTAACAAAATAATTATACTTTAAGAGATATGATACAAAATGTCTCAAAAAATCACTTATGATTCGTGTCCTAGATTTCGACCCCTACCGAGCTTCCATTCTAAGCACTTCCGGAAGATTTGAAAGTATAGATGCAAAACTACAATATGTCGTTTATTGGTCCTGAAAAGGACAACATTGTAGCTTTTGTCGTTTTATAACAAACATAAACCATCAATTATCAATTAAAGTAAACAATGAAAATGAGCCTTGATCATCAAACCCTTCGATATGTGTGAAAAGGCATGCGTCTAATTGATGGAGACGATAGTCGCCAATATTTTGAAAACTTGTAGTCGGATAAAAATCAATCAAAAAGGATACCATTCAAAACGTGATCAATTCCTCAAGTTAATGTTGGCTGCATAAAATATAAATTGAAGTTAGACACATGCATTACCTATATTTCAAAATGTATTTATTTTCAATTTTAGAATATAAAACTCGAACTGTGCAGAGTACGTTTTTATCCGAGAAGTAAAATTCGATGTTCTAAAAGCAACTTTGTATATTAAATATGAAAAACGTATACATTTTTACAAATTCACGTTATGGAAGTAAATATATTATGTATCTCGTAATTTATAAACGGAAAGAACATTCTGATTAACAATCTTTTCAATGTTTAGAAAACCTTTAATTCTAAATAACTACTCCCACCCCAATCCCCATACACCAACACTTAAACTTATATGTATAGAGCAGCCCGGTCCTCCGGGCTGCAATAAAAAAACAACGTACAATTGTGCTTCACATCCTTTCTACCCAAGGATATACCTTGATTTTCGCGGTATAGCAATTTCCTTTTAAATGACTGAACCGTGAACGTTAAAATGTCCCTTTGTTGTATATAGAAATTGGAATTCCCCTTGATACGTCTGAAAACTAATAAGGCCTATACCAAATAAGAGGAATAACTCTAATTCTTAAAAAAATCCGAGGCAATCGTTTTCCACTAAAACAATAGTAATGCATTTTAATTACGCATGATATAGCCTATATATTTTCACAAGTTTCATGATTAGGCACCTTAAAAAATACACTGCAACTGATACTTACGCATTCACTGCCTCTGCCACCTCCTCCCAAGCCTCCTCTTTTATCTTGACATTTTTGACACCCTTGGCTCCTTCATCTTACCGAAGAGGCGGTCCACACGTCGTCAGATCGCCTCAACCAAAACTAGTTTTTCTTTCTCGGTCCAATTCGGCCGGCAGGGTGTCTTAGACGTTGTTAGCCTGGTCCCCTGTCTCATCCTTGCCAAGGCAGGAGAGCCAGGTGGATTACGTTCTTTTCTTTCCTTTGATTGGTCAAAAAAATGCGCGCTAAATCGTGTTTTTTTAGTCGTTGCCGTTAACCAAGGAAATAGATATCGAAGTAACAATGTCACATTACGTCGACGTTGTAGAAAAATACGACGTCACAAAGACGTCTTCACCGGAAGCGCAGCCATATTGGATGTCACAATGGGCTAAGTTTCAGGGCAAATTCGCCCTGAATCCATTGTACTCCACCTGCGCTGGTGACGCGTAGTATTCGAAGCAAAACAGGGACAGGGAACCAGGTTAAGACGTTGTCTCTTTCATTTTTTTGGCGCTTTGTTGCGCTGCAGAAGATTATTTACATTGGATACTATAACCGAAATTAAAGAACAAGGCCGCTTATGCGACGTTAAAAAACACTCAGTTGAGAAAAAAAATAAACTTTGACTTTGAGATTTGACTGAGTTTGTTTCGAGATCCGCGATTTGAGAAAAATCTTAGCTGAGTTTTTTTTCTCAGAGTTTGAGATTGAATTTGAGTAAAAACTTAAGTTTTTTTCCGAGAAATCCAAGCCTGGGTATTTCAGACCTCATGAAATTCCGCACTTTAATTTTTTTATTGTGGGGCAGTTCCAGGCCTGTTTCTAATCTGTATAGGAAACAACCAAATTTATCTGTTTACATGAAGCTTTCACAATGAAACGTCTTGACAAAACCTGTATTTTGTTATGAATATATTTATAAAGGAAATTTCTTACACATGTTTCTTTTCGCCATTTTTGCACATTTTGTATTATGTAATTTTCCCTCCTTCGATTAAAATTTAAGAATATTTGAATGCCTGTCTAGAATTTTTTTTTTTAAATGACTTTGACGTTATTTGCAAGGAGATTAAATAATTGATAATTTAACAAAATAAGTTAACTTTTTTCGGCGATATAAATATATTTTTTATTTGCAAAATGCCATATGAAAAATTTCGATTTAAGAAAAATTTATTTTAAATTATACAATGTACGTACATTTGAACATTTCATTACTCCAATACAGCTTATCTGGACAACCACTTCTAAATTGTTTACAGCTGTAGGCTTCAACAAGAGACGTTGATTTCATCAGTATCAGACAGATATCTATACAAAAGATTAAATATATATATTATCAACCATGTACTCATGTTATTATTATAAAGTTTGGATTTACTCAATGCCATGAGACAAAAGATAAAATAAAAATATGTACTTAAGTTATCAATAAATCAGATTAAAAATATTTATATGACTTGCTGAACTTTAGATAATAATAATCATTTTTATAATATAACGTTTCCAGCAATGTTTAGTATAACAATGTACAAACCCAACTTCTCGTAAATAAACTTAAATTTAAAATGCAAATATTTTTTTTTACTCTTTTCAATTGGAATCCTTGGATATCGGTAACAGAACTCCAACAGTTCCGTAATGTTCTCGTTAGGTATACACATGTATCCATTTCTCTCTGTACAGTTGAGGTCAGATGACCTATTTCTCCATTCTGATTGGTTCCTAGGACATGATACTGTGGTATACACCGGGAATGAGTAGCCGTCCAGCTTATCCTTTGAAAGTAGAAATAGATATGAATATATCTAATTTGTTTAAACTGTATAGCAAATTTCTTCCAATCTTTTACTTTAACAATATCAAATGTGAGTAAAAAAAAATCACAAACATGTACGTCATGACACCAAAAGCTTGACCTAAGGCCTTGTATTTCACAATATTAGAAGACGAATCCGATTCATCATGTACCAAGATTATCTTCTTAATATTCAGAAGTAAATTTCAAAGAGTAAAGGACAGATGATACAAACAATTTTTTTTTCTTTGGAAGATACTTAATATCATGTCACAAGTTCAGAAAAGTGGATACTTCTTAGAATTTTTTCTCAAAAGAACTTGAAAATGAGAAAGAGTTGGAAAATATTACTTATATTTCAATGAAATTACAAATATGGACAAAACACACTCAGTAAAGGTTTACAGATGAAAACAAATTTTAGAATATGTTGTCTTGGTGCTAAAAGTGTAACTTAAACTGTAGAAAAATATTCCAAGCCGGGTGAATTTTATGAGGAAAAACAAAATGACAAGAATTCAGCAATATCATATAGACTAATTTTTACCATTTTCCTTGTCCTGATAAAATTCACTTGGCTTGGTATACTTTTATGAAGTTTATATTACACTTTAAATTCTAACTTAACAAATTCAAAAATTTGTTTTCATCTGTAAACCTTAACTGAGTGTGTTTTGTCCATATTTGTATTTTTATTGAAATATTAGTAATATTTTTCAAGTCTTTTTCATTTTCCAGTTCTTTGGAGAAACAATTCTAAGAATTATCAACTTTTTATGAATTTGTGACATGATATTAAGTATCTTCCATAGAAAAAATTTGTTTGTAACATCTGTCCTTAAATTGAATGTATTGTCCTATCAATTCAAAAGCCCACCAAGCGCCCACGAATTTTAATGCTTAGGGATAGGTAACCTTGTCCATCAAAATCATATACTTGATTTATCTGCTAAATCTCCAGGAAAAAAGTCTTAAAAAGATTTACTTAATTTTATCTAAGTGAATAATTTATAATGTTCAACACTAGAAATCCGAATTCCTGAAACAGGAAACTTGAGTTTAAGTTCGAAAGAAGCACACTTTTTCATCATTACTATGCACCGTGATACATGTATCAGAGATGTACAGAAAAAAATCGTTTAAACATTTTTTTCTCAAGAAATACAAAGTCATGTTCTTTAAATCATGCTGATTTGAAAGTATCTACAGGTGATGTAGATTTAAGCTTAATTCAAATTATGAACCCAGGGGAAGGGTTTTCCTTCTGTCTGTAATTTTTTTATTTTCCACATCTCTTCGGGAACCACTGGACAAATTTCAACCGAGCAACTCGGAGTCAAGGAGGTTTTAAGTTGATAAGCAAAGGGTCAAACCGTCTTAAGGGTAGATAATCAAGAAATTACAAAAATAGAATGGTGACATTTAAAAATTTTCTTCTCAGAACCACTAAGCCAGAACATCTAAAACTATTTTGGTATCTACCTTCAGTAGTGTATGTAGAGGCTGGCACAAAAGGGAGTCAAAGTTTTACAATGAAATCCCCTCAAGAAAAACTGGGCCAGAAGAAGAAAAACTGGGCCAGAAGAGTTAAAACTCATGTGGAGGCATACTGGGATAGAGTAGATTATAAATTGTTGAAATTCCCCTGGGATTAGGGTGAGTCTATTAAAGGCAATTGAAGATTTGCAATGAAATATATAACATGAAAATCTTCTTTATAGACACTTTTTTTGGTAAGGTCTTTGACCTATTGTGTCAACTTTGGCAATTGGCAATTTACCTGAGGTCCATAATTTCACAATTTTGAAAGAAGCATTCTTGCTGATCGTTTTCACAATATGAACCATTAGAGCCCGACCCAAACTCTTTACCCTACTGCCTCCAATTTCAAAATTATTGTACAAAAATCATAGATTTTTTATTTTAATGTCTTCAGTTTGACTGTACCAATATATCAGCTAGGCCGAATTTTTAGCATAAAGCTTCAACTAAGCATATTTTACTTGTAGACAAGAGTAACTTTCAAATAAAGTATTTATAACATAAACTTACACATTTTACCACCCAGTATGCCAGTGTTGTCATCAAAATCCAGAAATAATCATATATCGTGCTACGTGCCATGGACATGATGGAAAGTTGTCTTGTCTACTGTCTTGATCCACATTTGTGATCTGTCTTTGTCTCTAAAAAGCTTAAAAAATAATCAAAAATTCCCAAAACTAAAGGCACACCTTTTTGAACGAAAACTAATATGGCGGATACACCAGTAAATTCTTAAGAACAGACCTCCTCGAATCGTTTTTACCTTTTATTGTGCACAGTTAAGTAGGAAAAGATAAGAACTTAAACTTTGACATAAAGAGACACTTGATTTGAACAGTGTTTCCGTAGAAAGTAAATATTTCAATAACGTGTGTGCAATAATTCAGGGAATATCTCTTAGAAAATGCACTTAATTATACTTACATGTAAGAAAGGAATTTGCATTGTTTAAAATCACCTGGTGGAGGTGACAATAGCCATTTTGATTTCCCGCACAATACACGTCATTCTGAAACATGCATTAGCTTTTTTTTTTATCAAAATACTCAGGAGCACGGGCTTATTTATGAAACAGTGAAGATTACCATTTTACATGAAGATACATGAAATATGTAACTGCAACATACGAAGTTCGGAATATTATTGCAATAATTAAATTATAAAATATTCCCTAAGTGGGATTTTTTAAATACAGGAAAAGCATTTTTTCTGGTTATTTCTGTATAAAAATGTATAACCTCAGTGTCAGGATATCGCAGTACGTTACTTCCATTTAATTGAAACTGAACATTTTTTCAGCTTATTTTGCTTCATACTTTCAATTCGCAAAACTTCTGCATTCAACGATTTTTTTTCATTTTATTCTTTTTTATATCGTTTTAAATCAATATGCCTAATATTTCAATGCATGTATCTATCTAGTAACGCGAGGTAGTAAAGTTTTCAATTATTCTATAAATAGATGTCTTATCAGCTAAAATGTTTTGATTGTGTGTCATACCTGGCCTGTGTGTACATAAGGCGACATAGATTACGTTTACTTTTGCACAGATATGAAGTACAGGTCCACGTAAGAATCAGGCAGGAGGTGATACACGATGTTCTCAGAAATTAATGATTTTTCACTCACAGATTTTTCTCGGGGTAAGCCAAGTATGCGGAAGGAAAAATAATTTGGGTCATTGTTACTATGGAAACCTGGACAAAGAAATTTCCTTAGCAACAGGCCAATTTTTCTATATATATTGACGAAATTTCACCCATTTGGAAGGCTTTGAATAAAAAAAATTTAAAAAGTAATTCTTTTCTTCCTTAGGTCACAAGAAAGATAAACTCTTGAAGTGCTCTGACAACGTAATAAAAAGAAATTACACTCTCTAATATATTTACTATAGATACAGCTAAAGATACATGTTTCCCGTTTTTGCTGATTCAGCATTTTGCTTGATTTTAGCAAAAATCAAGTCGATATTTTTCGTTTCACCATCTTAGTACAAATGTTTCATCTATTTTCTGTAAAACTACAGGAAAGGCTTTCTTAGAATTTAAAATAAAAAGTTTTGCAAATTTGAAATTTACTACCTGTTGCTAGGCAACAAAAATGGATGGTTTGATAAATTAAAAATGGTGAAAGTCAAAGGCATTGGTAGAAATATCATATAAATTGTAATCTTTGAGTACCAAAATCAATTTTTAAAATAAAAAAATATAAAATATTCTTCCTTCGATACCTATGACTATTTTGCAGTAAGCTATCACCATGGCAACAGTAAATTTTCCTTAGCAACGAAGCATTGTAAGTTATTTTTAGTACATAATTATCGATGTTTTGAAAAGATCAATTGATTCTTAGAGTTGAATTGCTATTGCTTGGGATCAGCATTGGCAAACCAGGTTTTAAAAATATTTTGAGTTAGTATATCCATAGCAACAGAAGTTATCTACATAGCAACAAATACTTTTAAATAGAATCAGTATGTAGCAATTCCTAAACAAAAAGCTGTGTCTTTTTGGATGTTAACTAGGCAAAAAACAGTCTATAATACACTTTTTGAAATGAAAAATCAATTACTTTACTTATGTCTGTAGTATTTATTTTTTTATCACTCTCAAATAATTAATCATTGACCTACTTTTCAGCAAGTCACTGGACTCTTGAGCCGTCAAAATTTTGCCAGTTCCTGAAATTTTTGTAGCATTACCAATATCTGCAACAAAACTGTGCAGTCTTATTTCTACAAGTTTAAATAATAAAATAGCAATCTGGTTATAAATATAGATATATATAATTTTGATGAAGATTACCCCTGTACATGTACTTTTCAGAATGCAGACCTGGTGAGCTATTGATTGACCCAGGCTGAAGGCTATATATACGTTTTGGACAAAGTCTTATAATATGGGCACAAGTAAGCCAAATTCGAAAGTAAATCTAATTTTTATGCGCCCGGATCGATAGATCCCGGGCGTATATTGTTTTTGTCCTGTCTGTTTGTCTTTTTGTCTGTTTGTCTGTTTGTCTTTCTGTCTGTTGTCAACTTTAACCTTCGCCATAACTTTTGAACCATAAAAGATAGAGACTTCATATTTGGTATGCATACTCCACTAATAAAGTCCTTTCAAATGACATCAAGGTCCATGACCTTGTGACCTTGACTGACCCATATGCTAAAAATAGCTTTTTCCACTGTTTGTCATTACATTTGAACCATAGGAGGTATACTTACTCCATTAAAAAAGTCTTTCAGTTGACAACAAGGTCAATGATCTTGTGACCTTGACTGTGACCTATATGCTAAAAATAGCTTTTTACACTTTTGCCATAACTTTTGAACCATAGGAAATGGGGAATTCATATTTGGTATGCATACTCAACCGATTAAGTTCTTTCAAACGACACCAAGGTCAATGACCTTGTGACCTTGCATTTGACCAATATGCTAAAAAAAGATTTTTTGAACTTTGTTGCCGCCGGGCGCATAGTGTTTCACAAACACATCTTGTTTTTCAATTGTAATCATTGAATACCAATCAAATTTTAAAAGCATAGAATACACATTTTTTTTTCTGTTAACTAATAATTTAGAAATTTTTTTCATTACCATGGCAACCGAAAATTTTCCTAAACAACAAGTAAAAAAAGGTCATTTATTGCACTTAAGAAATAAAACTTTGGAAATATGCATATTTTATTAATCAATGAAACTAAATTTGCGCAGGCTAATGGTTATTTTACTTTTATAAGTGTAACAAATATCTAAATATTCCACAAAAAAAAAAAAAACAAGAGGCCCATGGGCCACATCGCTCACCTGAGTACTGTGCCTAGCATAAAAGCAGAAATTACTTTATTATTTAAAAGTTTAAACCCAAAAGTAGTCCCAGACATTCCTTAAAGGTAAGAGGGTATGATTTGCACAAGCTTAAATCTACATTACCTGAGAATGCTTTCATATAAATTCATGTATGACCAATCATGGCTTTGCTATTCTTGAGAAGATTCTTAAAGAATATTCCTATATTTTTCTATGTAAAAACTTTGGTCAGCCATTGTGGCCCCACTCTACCTCCCCCCCCCCGGGGGTTATGATTTGAACAAACTTGAATCGACACCACCTGAGGATGCTTCCATATTAATATGACCATTCATGGCTTTGTTATTCTTGAAAAGAAGATTTTTAAAGGCTTTGTTTCCTATACATTTCCATGTAAAACTTTGGTCGGCCATTTTGGCCCCACCCTACCCCCAGGGGTCATGAATTGAACAAACTTGAATCTACACTACCTGAGGATGATTCCACATGAGTTTTATCTTTCATGGCCCAGTGGTTCTTAAGAAGAAGATATTTTAAAAATGCCATTAAATTTTCACTGATATATAATTATCTCCCCTTTGAAGAAGGCTTGACCCTTCATTTGAACAAACTTGAATTCCCTTCATCCAAGAATACTTTGTGGCAAGTTTGGTTGAAATTGGCCCACTGGTTCTTGAGAAGAAGATTTAAAATGTGAAAAGTTAACAACAACAACGGCAACAACGACGACGAGACGACAGACGAAAGAAAAAAATTGATCAGAAAAGCTCACTTGAGTCTTCGGCTCAGGAGAGCTAAAAAGCATGTGGCTGGGGGTCGGGTGGGGGATTGGGGTGTGTGTTATTCAGAAATCTCTTTACTTTGTGTCCTTTCTGTAACTTTGATGTTGACAAACACTTGAAGCTCATGCTTTGTTTAGAGATAATCATTGCATATGATCCAAAGGGGTGCAATGTCTTTGACACAAGGTCATGCCAGCCTGTTCAAGGTCACTTGTCCGGTCCAAACCTTTGTAACAGAGAAATTAATCATTGGATTTTCCTACTTGATACAGTGATAGCTTTGTTGACTCACATGTAAGACCTTGACCCAAGGTCAATTTGGTTAGTTCAACGTCATTGGCTCATTTTTGAAAAACAATTTTGTCTTGGTGATGTAATTTTGTGATGACAAATCTTTGGATAATTTTTTCTGATCATAATTTGTGCAATGTCTGAGTCGTTGTCATTGTCACTGTTTAACGTTATAAACTGGACCAATTTTAACAAACCAATAAGTATCTTTGGGTGATGCAAATTCAGATTTGTTTGGATGAATTGTCACATCTTCTTCCGAGGAGAGATACTTATGGTTTCTTGAAAAAAATAATTGCATAATTTAAAAATCTTAATACTTGCAAAAGATGACTTTTAATGAGTAAGGTTGTTGACATTCTTATTTCATCAACTTGTTTGTCAGTAGCTTGCTTTCTTTTAGATATAGTTCGTTAGACCGTCTCTTGCGTATTGAACAAACTGGGAGTAATAAACAGTTACAACACTATCACTATTTTCATTATGCGTGTATTTCTTTTCTTTTTTCATTAGACCCCTGATACCGAAATTATTTTTTAGCTATTACAAATAAATAATAACTTAAGCTAGTTAGTATTTATTTATCGAGATAAAGTTATCTTGTATTAATTGTTTTTGCTGTAAAATGTCATTTGATTGGATAAAAAAAATGTTTATCAAGAATTAATTTAATAGCTGTCCAAGGTGTACTGTTTATAACCTGGATTGGAACAGATAACACTTTTTATTAAAAGCTTTGCGGTTTATTAAGCGTAAACTGTCCCAGCCCAGGATATTTAGTATAATTTTGGTAGCTATTATATTAATTCCTTATATAATAAAATAATGGTAGTTACCCCATTAAAGAAGGATAAGGAGATAACGAACAGTATTCTATATCACAGTCCATAAAACAATACAAAATAGGAGCAGAGCAAACGCAGACCTCTGAAATATCAGAGGTGGGATCAGGTGCCATAGAGGAGTGAGCATCCCCTGCCAACTAGTCACACCCACCGTGTGCTCCTTGTCATGACCAGGAAATAACGGGAAAATCCGTCATCAATTCAGTGTATGAATAATGGACGATGAAATAGGATTATATCTCAATACAAAACAAATTACTAAGTATATCATGAGTATTTATATATTTGAAGGAGAAAAAAAAGAAATCCGGAAAATGTAAAATAAAAAAAATCCTAATATTTTTAAAACAGTTTTTGACTTGTGTACAAGAACATGTATAAGAACTGATTAACATCGGCCTTTGGACTTGGTCAATTAAAATCTCATCAGGTCTGCATTGTCACAAGTTGACCTCAACAAAAGTCAATTTTTTTTTATTAATTAGATTACTGTATTTACTAAATTTGTCAGAAATTAGACAATTCAGTTTTCGTTGCAGATATTGATCAAAATTTTTAGAAATTTGGAATATAATTTGAAGACTTTCGAGTCTCAATATGCCACTAGAATGAAAATTAGGTCATTGATTTATTTTTTGAAAGAGAACAAGATGTGTTTGTGAAACACTATAAACACTATGTGCTCGGCGGCAACAACGTTCGAGAAAACCTATTTTAAGCATATAAGTCTTAGTTAAGCTCACAAGGTCAGTCACCTTGGTATCATTTGAAAGAACTTGATTAGTGGAGTTATCCGAGTATGCATACCAGATACGAAGTCTCTATCTCTCATGGTTCAAAAGTTATGATGAAGGTTTTAAAAAAAGGTCACAGTCAAGGTCACAAGGTCATTTACCTTGGTATTATTAGAAGGAGCTTATTTAGTAGAGTATGCATACTAATTATGCAGTCTCTTACTTTCATGGTTCAAAAGTTAGGCGAAAGTTAAATTTTACAAAAAAATTATATTTAGCTTATAGGTCACAGTCAAGGTCACAAGGTCAATGACCTTGGTGTCATTTGAAAGAACTTTATTAATAGAGTATGTATACCAAATATAAAATTATATTTTTTATGGTTCAAAAGTTGTGGCGAAAGTTAGCAGACAAAAAGACAGACGGACACACAGACCATATGTCAAGTATACATGTATGACTTTTCAATTCTATGAGTAGAAAGTTTTTGTCTTATGGTTAACATTCTTTAAGATTCTTGTTGAGAAGTTGCTTCATCCTCATTGGGAAAAATAACTTTAAAATTCTTTTAAAAACCTTGTTTGACAATGCCGAACCTGGGCAATAGCAATTCAAATATAAAAATTAGATAATATGTTGAAAACTTAAATGAATATGTTCTAAAAATAACTTTCTTTGCTTCGTTGCTAAGGAACATTTACTGTTGCCATGGAGTTTAAAATTCTTTTAAAAACCTGGTTTAACAATGCCGAACCTGGGCAATAGTAATTCAAATATAAGAATCAGATGATATGTTGAAAACTTAAATGAATATGTTCTAAAAATAACTTTCATTGCTTCGTTGCTAAGGAAAATTTTCTGTTGCCATGGAGATAAAAATTCTTTTAAAAACCTTGGTTGACAATGCCGAAACCTGGGCAATAGCAATTCAACTGTATGAATCTGATAATATGTTATAAACTTTAATGAATATGTTCTAAAAATAACTTACAATGCTTCGTTGCTAAGGAAAATTTACTGTTGCCATGGAGATAGCTTATTGTAAAATAGTCATAGGTACACATGGAAGAATATTTTACATTTTATTATTTTAAAAATTGATTTTGGTACTCAATGATTAGAATTTATATGATATTTCTACCAATGCCTTAGACTTTCACCATTTTTAATTTATCAAACCGTCCATTTTTGTTGCCTAGCAACAGGTAGTAAATTTCAAATTTGCAAAACTTTTCATTTTAAATTTTAAGAAAGCCTTTCCTGAAGTTTTACAGAAAATAGATGAAAAATGCTAAATCAGCAAAAACGGGAAACATGTATCTTTCGCTGTATCTATAGTAAATATATTAAAGAATGTAATTTCCTTTTATTACGTTGTCAGAGCACTTCAAGAGTTTATCTTTCTTGTGACACTAAGGAAGAAAAGAATTACTTCTTAAATTTTTTTTATTCAAAGCCTTCCAAATGGGTGAAATTTCTTCAATCTATAAAGAAAAATTGGCCTGTTGCTAAGGAAATTTCTTTGTCCAGGTTTCTATAGTAACAATGACCCAAATTATTTTTCCTTCCGCATACATGGCTTATACCCCGAGAAAACTCTGTGAGTGAAAAATCATTAATTTCTGAGAACCTCATGTATCACCTTTTATATATAGGCTGCCTGATTCTTACGTGGACCTGTACTTAACTAAACTGGTTTCCTGATTGGTAAATAAGTGTAATTTCTTTAGCGACAGCGACTGAAATCAAAAACAGAAAGCCAGTTCTTAGGTAACATTAACTTTCCTTAATGGGGATTGATCCTGATATTTAATGGCTTAAACTTTTTTGATCCAATATTCATATCTACGAGTTTTCCCCACGATCTTTTTATTCAAATACTTTACATAAAGGTACTTTAAAATTTAAACTCAAAATACTTTTTTAATACTTGGAAAGTGATGCTACAATCCCATGGTGAACATAATTTTAAGAAAAAATCTCGGTTTATATGTGTAAAATTCATATCATCGATTAAGATTTCCTGCGAACGTGTGGAATAATTAATTTACTAATCGAAAAGTGGAATTCTGGAAGCACTCTTAATGAACAATTGATCTTTTTAACTATATTATTAAATCCAGGATACTTTTGTACCATTAGCTGTTTTTATTTTGACCAATATTTTATTTATAGAGTCGTGCAGAGCATGGTTAGAGCGTCTGGTCTTGAGGATATTGTTGCGAAGAAGGGAGTCGATCCTTAAGTCGCGAGTTCGAATCTCAATGTGTGACGTGGTGACCCGTCCTTCGAATGAGGTCATATAATCCGAGATCCCCTGTCGCAGGAAAAAGACCTAAGACCGAAGACCTAAAAAGGTTAAGTATAACATACAATCAGTCAATCGATAGACACTCTTTTATATTTATGCAATTGTTAGTTAAAGATTACATTTAACGAGGGTTGTCCAAAAAGTCCGTGGACAATGCGGTTTTGTCAAAATAAATGGTTCTATATGCATCTATTGCATATCAAAATATTTCTTATGAAAAACTAAATCAGAACTAAGTCAGAATGGTTTAATTTTTATTGATTGAACGATATATTTTTTGTAAATATCTGGGTCTTTAAAGATCACAGAATATCAAGTGATGTATTTTCAAAAGGTAAAAAAAGAGGCGTAGTAGATTTTTTTCAGAGTTAGCTAAGTATCTTTGTAAGTATTTTTATTAAGTATCGATGTCCAGTGCAGGTATGGTAATTCCCATTCAATTTTGTTTAATCAAGTGATCGAAGCCATTGAAAAGGTGCATCTTTGGTAAGGTTATGAGAGACAGACGATGATAGCAAACCAAGTTACTCCCCAGTGTTAATCTGATTTTTAGTTAACAAAAAACATATACATAAGGATATGGAAATAACGAACAGTATTCAATCTCAACGTCCATTAAACAAATATACAAAATAAGAGCAGAGCAAACACGGACCTCCGAAACATCAGAGGTGGGATCAGGTGCCATGGAGGAGTGAGCATCCCCTGCTGACCGGTCACACCCGCCGTGTGCTCATTGTCATAATCAGGAAATAACGGAAAAAATCCGTAGTCAATTCAGTGTATAAATAATGGACTAACAATTGGTATGAAAAACGTCAGTCAGCATTTCATTCAATGATAAATTGTATTTGCTGACAAGGTCATTGTATCGACCATAGAATTTACGAAATGATGACTTTAAACGAGACTGTTGATATTCTTGTTTCATCAACTTGCTTGTCGGAAGATAGACGAGACATACGGCGATGAATAGACATTGTTATTTTGCATGTATGAATTACTATAAGATGTCAATTTATAAGATATCAGCCTTGAATCTTGTATGCATTTAAGTCTTAATTTTTTTTCTTATCAATGCGTGAGATTTATCAGTGTCCTGGTTCTTGAATGCAAAGAAATATACATTAGCGCCATTTTTATCTTTCACTTCCTACTAGACTTTTCCCTTATTTTTCATATATAGTAGGTTACCATAATACATGGCCAGGAAATAACGAATGCGTTTTTTATGCAAATCAAGGATATAATTTTTTATCTCCATTTAATGCTTACTAATCAATTAAATTATTAGTCCTTTGGTCTACCCACACGTCTGATTCAGTGTAGAATTCTGCGTTTAGATGCCTGTTTAGATTGTATGTCCCAGACATGCACCATATTGATTCCAAACACAAAAGTAACATGGTATAGTAGCCTACCTTTCTTCATGGAATTTATTTCAAAATATTGGTACAATTTTCAGTGCCTTGTGTTAAACAAGACCAGTTACTGAATAATAAGTTAATACGACATTGTCAACAATCTCATTAAGGTGAACATTTCGAACATTTTAAAGTCGAATTGCTGGCTTTATTTTTAAGTGTTATATATCATGTCTATCTTTGGGTCGAATGTTGACTTCATCACGTGTTTTATAAAAATCGTAGAGCAATTACATTCATTCTGAGTTGCTTCAGGTTGTTCCATTTACCGGATTAACACAATTGTCATATGTGGCTGGTAAGCAGAAAATAATAACTTTTTCATGGAACCTGACCCCTTTACGTAAAGAGGTCAGCTGTTGACTAATGTTTAAATTTGTAATCTGTTTAGTGTATTCTTATTTGTTTAATATACAAGATGAGAATAATTCTTCCTGAGATGTTATGAAGCGTAAATAAATATATATTAAACAGTTAGATAAATCGGTATAAAGTAAATGCACCATTTTTTTCTATTGTGTTGTAACAACTTTCCTTCACATCTATAGCACATCTATATTACATGTAATTTTTCTGCCTTTTTTTTTGAAAAAAAAATCCAAACATGTTTTTAAAAAGATATACAGCTCAACGCACTTTTTAAAATTGGTTTTCGCAAAAATTCACACTGGTGTAATACAAATTACCATTTTCGAACTGCAGCACAATGACATAACCATTCGTTATATTACATATAAAATGTTCAAGGAAAGATGTCTTAAAAAATTATTATCTTAAAATTCAAAAGTGGACGTGTTAAAGGGGATATTATATATTAATGGTAAGATGTTATAAGCAGTAAAACAGATAAAAAAAAATAAGTAAAACAGATAAAAAAAATACTATTATCATCCCGAGCTAAGGGTGATAATGTACAGAAAATACAAGTTACAATAGCTAAACTGTGCCCGTGTCTTCTATTCTGCAAAAAAGTTATTGCTTTCAAAAGAACGGATAAAAAGACAGTTGCAATTGGCAAGAAACCACAAAAAACTCAAAAGAGAGTAATTTTATTCAGCCATGAAAATATCAGAGTTCTACCAATTGATATGTGTGAATTATGTTTTAGTCAAGAAATCCCCCGGTTAACTCAAATAATGTAAACAAATACTTTGAAAATGTATTTTGATGCCTTGATACACAATATACACCATAACAATGTGACCTTAATTTGTGCGAAAAAAACAAGTGAGCTTAAAACGTGCGTTGAGGAGTACATTGTACGAGTGTTCATAAGTCAACGAACTACAAAAGACAGATGTAGAATTGCCTTATCAGACTAAATCAAATGTGAAGAATTAAAAAATAGGATTATTACATCAAATAAAAAAATCTCTAAAGGGCATAGAATTCATTAAATCATTCCTTAAGTCAGATACAATATATAACATGGGATAAAGTATGACTTACCATGCCGTGTCTGTCTCTGTTAAATGCTGACAATTTTTTCATTTCATTTCGGTAAGAAATCAGCAAAGACTGAACAGCTCACATTTATTAAGAAGAAGAGAAAAAATACAGCACAATCGGTGTATAAAACGACAAAAAACTTTACATCAATGATATTTATGAAACATACAATGGAAAAAGCTTATAAGCAAAATTCAATATTTGAAAGTCTGTAATAAAGGAAAGACACTTGATAAACGAAATATATACTCTTTTACAAAATAAAGCATATTCATTTAAAATCAATTAATTGTGACAATAACAAACAAAATTGATACGATAAAAAAGAAATAAGTGCCAATATGAAGAAAGTTGGAAAAAATTGTAATTTCACGTGGAAACAGACCGCACCTGATTTTAATTAACTTAGTGTATTTTTATGCGATAAATTTGGAAGAATTTTATTCGTGTGCTATATACAACAGATTAATGAACATTTTGAATTAAAAATACTCCTTAAGCCAGAGTTGATCGTAGGTTTAAAGGGCTATTTGTTCTTTGATAGTTTTATTTATATTATAGAATACGCAGAACTTATAAAGATACTAGTATTATTCTATTCGTACGACTAATTGTTTTTACCTTCATCTTATCTGCAGTGCATGGCAGAACATAGTGTCGCGATTGAATACTGAACATTCATACTTTTTATTGTCAAGTTAAATCTAAACCTCAATTGTGATAACAAGAAGAGGCCCATGGGTCACATCGCTCACCTGAACAATGTGGATAGAAAAAAAAACAGAAATCAGATCAATAGTGATCCCAATCAATCCTTAAAAGGGAGAGGGCATGATTTGAACAAACTTGAATCTTCAGTAACTAAGGATGCTTACATATTTCTTTTGACTACATGTACCTGTGGCTTTATTGCCCTTTACAATTGAACTTACATTGTAACCCAGCCCTATGCCCCCAGGGGTCATGACTTAATCAAAATTGAATCTACACTACCTTAGAATGCTTCCATATGAACAGGACTAATCATGGCTTTGCTATTCTTGAAAAGAAGAATTTTAAAGATCTTTCTACATGTTCCTATTCAAAACTTGGATTCCATGTTGTGGCTCCGCCCTACCCCTAGGTCTCTTGTTTTGAAAAAAATTGAATCTACACTACCAGAGGATGCTTCCATATAAATATGATTATTCATGCCTCTGCTATTCTTGAGAAGACGATTATTAAAGAAATTTCCTATATATTTCTATGTAAAACTTTGAACTGCCTTTGTGGCCCATGTCTACCCCCGTGGTTCATAATTTGAAAAAAAAAATGAATCTTCACTGCCTGAGGATGCTTCCTTATATGTTTCATCTTTCCTGGCACAGTGGTTTTTGAGAAGAATACTTTTAAAGAAATTTCCTATGTAAAACTTTGATTGGCCATTGTGTCCCCGCCCTACCCCTGGGGGTCGTGATGTAAATAAATTTGAATCTATACAACACTACCTGAGGATGTTTCCCTATAAATTTCATTTTTCCTGGCACAGTGGTTCTTGAGAAGAAGATTTTAAATGAATTCTCCCATATATTTATATGTAAAACTTTGATCGGCCATTGTGGCCCCGCCCTGCCCCAAGGGGTCATGATTTGAAAAAATTGAATATTCACTAACTGAGGATGCTTCCCTATAAGTTTCATATTTCCTGGCACAGTGGTTTTTGAGAAGAAGATTTTTAAAACATAACATCAAATTTTCATTATTTCTTAAATATCTCCCTTTGAATACGGGAGTTGCCCTTCATTTAAACAAACTCGAATCCTCGTCACCCATGGATACTTTGTGGCAAGTTTGGTTGAAATTGGCCCAGTGGTTCTTTGGAAGAAGTCGAAAATGTGAAAAGTTTACAACAACGACGACGACAACGTCGACAGACAACGGACAAATTTTGATCAGAAAACCATACCTGGCTCAGGTGAGCTAAAAAATATTAGGTCAGCATGAATTGAAAATACTGGTATTTCAAAATGCATTGAAAAAGTATAATGATTTCCTTTTCCCATTATTTTCTTTTAAAATAAATGTTCAATATTATTTTTGAAAAAAAAAAATTATTCTAAAATTTCTGTAGTTAAGAATATAACAAACAATTTAACATATTATATTCCTGTTCAAATTTTGACATTCCTTGATAGTAATATGCTTATATATTTAGCAAATTTTTCCTGGTGAACTGTTGATTCAATTCATGAGATATCAAGTATTTTTACACATTTTCACAGAATTTATAAACATTATAAAATTAGATAGATAAAAAAGATAAACATTGTAATATATTCATCAATGTATGGCCTTATCATCTCCCTCCTTCCGAATTAGAAATTGAGTTTGGAAGTTTAAACAATTATTTTTTTTGTCAGGGTTTTCAGGTCAATTGCCATTTTTGTAGCCATCTCCCCTTAAGTTTCGACGTTCAAAAGGATACCTGGTACTTTATACAGCAATATTCAAATAAACAAAAAATATACAATACAAGTATAAAATGTGAAACTTTTAACTAGTGGTATATAATTCAAACATTTTTACAGAACTTGTTTGTAAAATGAATTTCAATTCAAGTGCGCAAGCACGGCATTCATTTGTCACTATTCATATTCTTCATCAGATTCTTCATCAGATCTTATTGGCTATATTATTTCCTATAAAACGAAGAAAAATTATCAGTAAATACAGTCATGTACGAGGGCTATTCGAAAAGTTCTTGAACTCTGCAATTTAGTTATATTACTCACTAAGATTTTAAAATAAGCACAATATAAAAAGTTAATTTTTTTGTTTTGATGATGATTAAGTTTCATTCCATTCAATCTAAAAGAAATGCATTTTCTTGATTTTTAAATCAATATGTTTTGTACCCGAAGAGCCCACTTAACGGCAACGTCACGTCAACGCATAGCGTTAAGAATTTTTTAAAACATAATATCTCAATACATTTCACAAAATTCAATCCAACTGCACTCATTAAATCCATTTTCTGATACTTTACATTTTTTTAACAATTCCTCAGTTGTACATTATTTTTAATTTTGTTTAGCTTTTATTTTCTTTAATTAATAAACTCTGCTTTCAAAGGGTAAGCAAATCCGAATCGCCTATGCATCTCTTTGAAATTCCAACGTTTTTAAAGTTTTTGTTCAGATTTTAACAGTTAAACCGATTCTTTACAGATTGTTTTCATCAGATGCAGAGTCTCTGTCATTAAAAATTATCTGAACAATGTGTACACATATTCACAATTCGCTTGTGACATATTGTTTTTATTCCTCCAACATTTTTAGTTCTAATATAAACACAAAATTGCAACGTTATCTGCTGCTCCCTGGCGTTCTAAAAGAAGGATACGGAGATAACACAAACAGTATTCAATATCAAAGTTCATAAGCAATACAAAATAGGAGCAGAGCAAACACGGACCTCGAAAACATCAGAGATTGGATCAGGCGCCATAGAGGAGTGAGCATTCCCTTCTGACCGGTCACACCTGCCTTGTGCTCATTGTCGTGATCGTAAAATAATTCAGTGTATAAATAATGGACTAACAATTGGTATGCAGAAGGAAATGGAGATAACGAACAGTATATATACAATCTCAAGTCCATAAAACAATACAAAATAAGAGCAGAGCACACACAGACCCCAGAAATATCAGAGGTGGGATAAGGTGCCATTGAGGAGTGAGCATCCCCTGCTGACCGGTCACACCCGACGTTTGCCCTTTAGTCCATGAGCCAGGCCATGAATTTTTCGGTATCGGTACCATCTCGGGTGAATAATTTTCAGTTATATTTTAAAGGATAAACATCTCTACCTTCAGAAAATGTATGATAGCATTCAATTGATTGTGGCTTTAATAGTGTTTCAACTTTTTATGTACACTTACCCAAATTGTTCTTTCTCTCATTTGTGTCTATAAAAGAAAAAGGTGGGGTTTTCAATACGCAATTTACATCTTCTTTTGAATGATTTTTTTATCGAAAATTCTCTTGAATGCAGACTATGCTATTACCATATTCAATTATTTTTCAATATTGGCTCTGTAAGAGTCCTGTAAACTATATTAGAATATAAGTCTACCATTGATTTAAAAAAGTGGAATATGCAGTTTTGAAATTTTTAATAAGCAGAAAGAAATTACTACTGTGACAATTTTCACATCAAAACATATTGCATGGTCATTTTATTTAAAGAATTGTATTCACTTATTAGCATTTAAAAACATTGTTTCAGTAACAAATATATATACTTGATTTCAAAGCAAATCTTTATCCCTACCCTAAAAATGAAAATTGAAGAAAAATTCCATTGATTTACTCTGTGCGTACATTCTTTACTTTACATAGATATTATACTATTATAGTTTTTTGATTAAGAACAGTTGGGTACTTTTGACAAAGGATGTGTGAAACAGACTCATCACGTCAATATGTCATATAGTCAAAATGACATGACGTTTTCTAAAACAGTATCCTAATAATCTCTATTTTTCATGCGTCACAAATGAAATATGCTTTTTTACAGGTTTGATGAAGTGATAACGTGCAGAGAACAAATCCAGATGCATTATTCACATGAACAAATCAATAGATGATGATAAACACTTAATAAGTCCTGTAAACTATGAATCATGGCTTACATTTTTAGAAGCTGCTTGAATTAGAAATCATGAACCAGTTTTAAAACTTTTAGAAAAAACTCAAAGAAGAGGAAATGCCTAAAATATACTATCAAAGAAAATGCCGAAGCCTCATCACCATGAAGAGAGATTTGGATACTTTGAAAAGGAAAGCAGAAGAAAGCCCATCTGACGAGGCAGGAAGTAGCGGTAAAAGGCGGAAAAGTTTAAAATATATCCACTTAGTCAACATAACATATTGCATGGATGCTTAAATGTCTAATGTTATTTTTTTCTCTTTCAGTATATTTAGCTTTTGTAAGTTTATACATATAAATTAAATTATCAGCAAGGTGTGTCAATACATTACAGGAAGAACATCAAAAGATGAAGCAGAAAATCATCGACAGAGGCAAGGGGTGTATGAACAGAAATGTATTTTTTGTGACCAAGAGAAACGGGTTAAGAACACTGGATCACGAGAAAAAATTGTCCAATCAGTACAGCTGCGAGCAGACAAAACATTACGAGAATGTGCTATTCAGAGAGGTGATGACAAAATCATTGCAGTTACAAGTAGGGATATCGTTGCTGCTGAAGCTCATTATCATATTTCTTGCTACAAGAAGTACAACAAAGTCAAGAAATCTGAATTGAAAGATACAGATCAAACAAACACTGAATCTGATGGAGATGAACAATATCAAAAAAATGTAAGAGAGGCATATGAGAAACTCTTTGAATTTATCAGAAGTGATGTTCTTGATAGCAAAAGTATTGTACCCGTGACATTTTTGACAGAAAAGCTAGAATATATTATGCTTTCCTCATCATATGCAAGACACAACAAGAAAACATATTTGAAGAAAACTGGAGACGGAGCTTGGCGAATCAGTTGATATCTTCCCAGACAACAAAGGAAAGCTTCTCATGGTTCCTTATGGCGTTTTATTGAGGGACGTTGTTGTAGAAAATCAAAATCTTCAGAGAGAGCTGAAGATTTGGAAAACAAAATCTACTGACATCAATAGAACAATAGATAAGTCGTCTCTCATATCAGATCGATCATAAAGGAAGAAATGAAGTCGACACCTTGGCCATTGCATCTAGCAGATATGAAAAGTGCTCATATCGCCATACCGAATTCGCTGGAGAGATTTCTCTGTGGAGTTTTAGCTGGAGACCCTGACAGTAAGTATCAAACAGAAAGAATAAATACTCTAGTCCAGTCTTTCAGCCAGGATATCATTTATGCTGTATCATGTGGCCAACACAAGCCAACGAAACACCTTCTTCTGCCAAACGCAGTAAAAACACTCACAGGGAATGTTGAGCTCATTCGGATATTAAATAAACTTGGGCATGGTATATCTTACTCACAGCTGGAAGAAAATGACACAGTACTTTGTCTTCAAAAGTTAGCAGCTGGCTTAAACCGCAGGGTTGTTATACCAGACTCCATAAAGCCCATGTCTTCACAAATTTGGCATGGGACAACATAGATAGACTGGAAGAAACACTGACAGGAAAGGGCACCTCTCATCGTGTCAATGGGATAGCAATACGGCCTTTTACATATGCTCCACATCCACAACCAGTTGAATTGCCGCGTATTGAAAAGCAAAATCAGAGATCTGTAACTGTTGGAGATCAGGAACTCGAAGTCTATATAGCTGGTACACGAGTTGGTCCACAAACACCTTCAACAGCAGATAAAACCCTGGACACAAAGCAGGGCTTCCTTAATAGCCCGTAAGGAAAACTTATTATGGGTGCTTGCAAGACTCTCTGACTCAAGCAATCAGTCAGAAACAAGTTGGACCGGGTTTAACATCTGCATAAGGGATCAAGAACTCATCCCTTAGGATGTTATTGGATACTTACCTACAATCAATGCCCCCGCAACTGATTTGTCTACAGTATTTGAGATTTTGAATCAGTCAGAACTGATTAGACTAGAACTACATCTGGAAGCTATAGTTGTGGTAATGGATCAAGCACTTTATGCCAAGGCTACGGAAATAGTTTGGAAACACAAAGAGCGTTTTTCTCACATTTTGCTTAGAATGGGAACATTCCACACTATTTGTAACGCGTTATTGAGTCTTGGAAAGAGATTTAGAGATGCCGGTTTAAAGGACATATGCAGAGATTCTGGGATAGTTGCAGAGGAGTCAATAAATGGTGTCCTTGATGGTAAGCATTACAATCGTGCTGTTAGAATACATAAGTGTATCTATGAGGCGCTCCTGAGATTGGCTTGGTCTGAGTTCATACCTTGGGTGGAGGAAAATTATCCAGACAAGGCTGCTGACATTAGAACATTCCTGGATCAAGTGAATGACATGGCCAGTGACATCAACCAAGAAAATCACAATGCTCTGCTTCAAAGTCAATTATTCCAGGACCTTGTACTTTTATGGCAAGAATTTCTCGAACATCTTTGTGTTAGTCAAGGGAAACTTTCTACATTCTGGATATCTTATATTGATTTCGTTGAAGACGTCATTCTTGGTCTCCTTCGTACGTCGCATGAAGGAAATTGGAACCTGCATCTCTACGCTGTACGCAAACTTATATCCTGGTGTTTAATATACGATAAACTGAATTATATCTTTCCCAGTATTTTGCTCAGATGACAAATCTAAGGGAAAGTCATCATTGTGTATATGAGGCCTTCCAAAGTGGACAATTTACAGGGCAAATTTCTGGCAATAACCCTTTTGGACGAATACCCGTGGATCAGACGACGGAGATCACCGTAAATAACACTACTGAATTAGACATCCCCTTAGATTCCAAAAAATCCCCTGTTGTCCCCCCTGTCTGTCCCTGACATTTTCCTGTATCTCCCTGACTTTCTCCTATGATCCCCTGTCGTTGTCCCTGCTCTCCCTGTCCAGTCCCTGTCGTCCCCTGTCGTTGTCCCTGCCTTCTCTGTCTACTCCCTGTCGTCCCCTGACATACTCTGATCTCCCTGTCCAGTCCTTGTCGTCCCCTGTCGTTGGCCCTGCCTTCCCTGTCTACTCCCTGTCGTCCCCTGACATTTATTTTGGCCAAGAAAAGGAGTTTAAAAAATATTTTTGTTGCAATTAAGAGTGAAGAATGATATAGTCTTGAAAACTTTAAGTATATTTTTTTTAAAATATAGACTTAGTAAAAAGTTAACACATTTTTAAATGCCTTAACTTAATCCCCTGTAATTTAGTTTCTATTACTTGTATCAATGTGATTTTTTTTGGTTCGGTAGCATTTCGGGTGAAAAATGGCAGAGAATTGCATCGATTCTAAAGAAGAAATAAATTACTAATTTATTTCATCTTGTGATGGTAGACGGCATATACATTGTACTTTATGAACCTTTTATATATATACTTATAAACTTTTTTCATTTTTTATTTGTTCTACTTTGAAACATCTTTGAGCGTAATAACTGTCTTTGTAAAAGAACTAGATTTAAACAATTCGGAATACATTATCAAATCCATGCATGGGATATTTTTGTTTTCCCAAAGATTTGATGAATAAAAAAATAATTGAAAGGAATGATATATAAATGCATTAATAAAATAAATGAAGTAAAAATCTATTATATTTATTTATTTTCTTATGTGAATAAATCTACAAATCGACTGAATTAAGAATGAATGAATTAATGAATAAATAAATAAATAATTGAATAAATGAATGAATTAATGAATGAATGAATGAATAAATAAATAAATAAATAAATAAATAAATAAATAAATAAATAAATAAATAAATAAATAAATAAATAGATAAAAAAATAAACAAATAAATAAATAAATAATGAAAATTATATAAAGTTATTCATTTATTTGTTTATTTTTTAATTTATCACTCATTTTTATCACCAAAATTTGTTTTATTAGTTTTAATTTAATTATTTGCTGAAATATGCTACAAAGAATTTTATTGGCATATTTAAACGACTTTTTATTACTTTTAGTCCATGATGGGTATCAAAATGATCGTCTCATTATGCACAATATTAATCTGTCAATTAGACTTTTGATACTTTGTTTTGATTGAAAAAATCGGTTTTCAAAACCCTAACACGGTTCTAAAACAACATCAAAGCCTTTGATGTTTACCAGTAATTAACTCGGGGTACAAGTCAGGACACCTATTATCTTTTTCACTGACCGCTCTACCTTGTTTATGTTGTGGCAGGACGACCGTGTGTAGTTTGCAGCCGTTTGAAATAAATTTTCTCTTTGTATGAGAACTTAATTTTTTTTTCAAACAAAACAAAATAAAAGTATCAAAGAAGCTATTGACGGATAAAGATTGTGCATAATGAGACGATTATTTTGATATCCATCATGGAAGTAAAATAATTAAAAGCAGATTTAATAAGCTTCAAAAATACATGTACTTTGACACATATTTTTTCGTAAATACAGTACCGACCGGACACAACCTTACACCAGAGCGAACCCGGAGCGGACCCCGAGTTCGCTTCCCGGGTTCGCTCGGGGTCCGCTTCGGGTTCGCTTTCAGAAATTTTGGGACCGCCCCGGGTGCGCTTTGGGTGCGCTCCGGGTTCGCTCCGCGTTCGCTCGGTGTCAGCTCTGGGTCCGCTAGAGCGAACCCGGCGGTCGCTTCCTGGGACCGCTTTACGCACTGATGCGTGAAGCGGACCCCGCTTTAATCTCACCACCAGTTAGCCCCACCCCTTGTTTTTTCCAATACAGTAATGGTATTGTGGATCGATCATTGTTGTTTTTGCGACGATGCTGACATGTACACTGTACATGTCAACAGTGATATAATGGAGAACATTGATAAATTTTCTAAAATTCAACTGTACATTCGACGAAGATTTATATGTACATGAATAACTGATTTCATTGATTTTTTGATCCCAAGAAATTCAAACTAATTTAACGGCGGGTTATAAGGCATTTATTATTTTTAAGTTATAACGAGAAAATAAAAAAGAAGAGGAAGGAAAGAGTGTTGAATTGATTTTCAGTGTATCGAATGGTGTACAAGTGAAAATGACGAAAGAAATCTAAACTTAATACCTTTAAAATTCATGCTTTATATAGTTTAAAAATACATTTGTTCGCATCTATAAATTACATGTAACCTTTTGTACATCTGATATATTTAGATTTCATTCATAGTAGTTACACATTAAAAGCTCGTAATAAATAATTACCGGACATTTTCTTTAAAAAAATTACACTGTATATAAGATTTTTATCACGGTCAGAATTTTGGAGCGAGTATAATTTTTATCAGAATAAAGAAAAAGGCAAATAATAATTGTTCTACCGATCCGATAAGAATATATTAATATAGACCCCCTTATTTCACACACACATCGCTTTATAAAATTCTAATTATTTAATTATTTTATTTATGATTTCTCAATTTACGTGTTACATTAAATTACTCAAAATTTACATCAAAATTATTGATCTTCTTAATCATGTTAATCTTCTTGATCTTCTTGGGCATGAAAAAAATGCGTGTATATGGAAATCTTCCTTCTGGATGCACAGATTGAAGTCATTCCCCCTAATGGTATTAACAAATTGAATGACTTCACCAGAATGAACGTGAATTTAACGCAATTCCTGATGATACATAAAAAGATTATTCCTTCAATCTAGTGTAACTCTACAGTTAGTTTTCGTTACCAACTCTCGAACAACCCACATAACTATGCATTGCTTACGCCTTTATCAATAATTTTTTCCCAATAATTAGTCCAAAAACATTTCAATATTTAAAATAGATCATAATTCATATGTTACAATATCCCTTCTATATTATATTTCTCTGATAATTAATTCGTTCAATTTTGGAAATCGCACTTCACCTGAGTTTACCCCGATAAACCAGACGTATTTCACAGCGATCCGGATTTCTTTCTTTAATAGTGTATATTCATGTATTCATGTATAATTCTTCGTGGAAAATTAAAACATATTAATTAATTGCCTTAATAAAAAAAAGAAAATAAATATATGAATATGCAACCCGGAGGATTAAAATAAATAAATATTAAATAATGTTTTTATAATCATAATAGATATGCACAGCACATTCACACGTTTTGCTTGTATGTACAGGGTTTGCATTTATATCGAATTAAATCAACACGTTCGATCTTATATCTCAATCGTCGGATTAATATGCTATTTTGATTGGTTGATGCGCTGATCGGTTAATCGCTAATCCTGATTGACAGCTCTGTAAAGAAATACCGAACCTGCGTTCGCTCTCTGGGAACGCCACTGAATTAGGGGTTCCCTCTCTGGGTCTGCTTCGGGTTCGCTTTGGGTCCGCTCGGGGTTTGCTCCGGGGTCAGCCCTAGCGGACCCCGAGCGAACCCGGAGCGGACCCAGAGAGCGAACCCGGGGTCCGCTCCGGGTTCGCTTTCTGTTAGGTTGTGTACGGTCGGTACTGTAGTTTTACATAAAATAACCCAAAAAATCCCATTTTCGGGTATTTGATTATTTAATTTGTTTGTATAGTCAATTTAAAAAAAAAAAAGTTTGTTTTATAATAAATAAATACATGCAGTTAATAAGGTTATTTATTTATTTATTTATTTCTTTTTTTTTGTTTACTAACTATTTAAAATAATTCTTTGTATTGATTTTAAAAACTGAATTATTCCAAAATGCACCAATACCCCCTTGCTGTCTCTCACTTTTTTCCTTTCTTTT
>PRKT01000961.1:37161-58095 GCA_003671525.1 Saccostrea glomerata
AAAAAAAATGTGTCAAAGTATTTTTGAAGCATATTAAATCTGCTTTTAATTATTTTACTTCCATGATGGATATCAAAATAATCGTCTCATTATGCACAATCTTTACCCGTCAATAGCTTCTTTGATACTTTTATTTTGTTTTGATTGAAAAAAAATTAAGTTCTCATACAAAGAGAAAATTTTATTTCAAACGGCTGCAAACTACACACGGTCGTCCTGCCACAACATAAACAAGGTAGAGCGGTCAGTGAAAAAGATAATAGGTGTCCTGACTGTGTACCCCGAGTTAATTACTGGTAAACATCAAAGGCTTTGATGTTGTTTTAGAACCGTGTTAGGGTTTTGAAAACCGATTTTTTCAATTAAAACAAAGTATCAAAAGTCTAATTGACAGATTAATATTGTGCAGAATGAGACGATCATTTTGATACCAATCATGGACTAAAAGTAATAAAAAGTCGTTTAAATATGCCAATAAAATACTTTGTAGCATATTTCAGCATATAATTAAATTAAAACTAATAAAACAAATTTTGGTGATATAAATGAGTGATAAATTAAAAAATAAACAAATAAATGAATAACTTTATATAATTCTCATTATGTATTTATTTATTTGTTTATTTATTTATTTATTTATTTATTTATTTATTTATTTATTTATTTATTTATTTATTTATTTATTTATTTATTTATTTATTTATTTATTTATTTATTTATTCATTCATTTATTCATTCATTCATTCATTTATTCATTTATTTATTTATTTATTCATTAATTCATTCATTCTTAATTCAGTCGATTTGTAGATTTATTCACATAAGAAAATAAATGAATATAATAGATTTTTACTTTTTTAATAATTTTTATTTATTAAATAAAAATTTATTTTATTAATGCATTTATATATCATTCCTTTCAATTAATTTTTTATGAATTTAATTCTTTGGGAAAACAAAATATCCCATGCATGGATTTGATAATGTATTCCGAATTGTTTAAATCTAGTTCTTTTACAAAGACAGTGATTACGCTCAAAGATGTTTCAAAGTAGATCAAATAAAAAATGAAAAAGTTTATAAATATATATACAAGGTTCATAAAGTACAATGTATATGCCGTCTACTATCACAAGATGAAATAAATTGGTAATTTATTTCTTCTTTAGAATCGATGCAATTCTCTGCCGTTCTCCACCCGAAATGCTACCGAACCAAAAAAAAATCACATTGATACAAGTAATAGAAACTAAATTACAGGGGATTAAGTTAAGGCATTTAAAAATGTGTTAACTTTTTACTAAGTCTATATCTTAAAAAATATACTTAAAGTTTTCAAGACTATATCATTCTTCACTCTTAAATGCAACAAATATATTTTTTAAACTCCTTTTCTTGGCCAAAATAAATGTCAGGGGACGACAGGGAGTAGACAGGAATGGCAGGGCCAACGACAGTTGACGACGACAGGGACTGGACAGGGAGATCAGAGAATGTCAGGGGACGACAGGGAGTAGACAGGGAAGGCAGGGACAACGACAGGGGACGACAGGGACTGGACAGGGGAGCAGGGACAACGACAGGGGATCATAGGAGAAAGTCAGGGAGAGACAGGAAAA
This sequence comes from Saccostrea glomerata, assembly GCA_003671525.1. NCBI lineage: Eukaryota > Metazoa > Mollusca > Bivalvia > Ostreida > Ostreidae > Saccostrea > Saccostrea glomerata. Next base: position 38,781 of record PRKT01000961.1, read on the forward strand.
TGTCAGGGACTGACAGGGGGACAACAGGGGATTTTTTGGAATCTAAGGGTATATTTAATTCAGTAGTGTAAGGACACACAAACACCTGGTGGAACAGCTCGATTCAGTTTAAAAGCTGCAGCTATAAAACGCTACTATATTACTGCAGAGTATCGAAGTTCCTTTCTGGGACTTCTACGGCACAAGGTTGGAAAAAATCTTCAGGTGTACCTCATACAGAATTGCAAGGTTCAAGAATTCAGAAAGCCGAACAAGCTGTGTCAGCAGTTGTCGATTTGGCAAAAGAATGGGTCAACCCTTTTGCAGAGAAGCAGGATCTTGTGATCATGTCAACTGCCAGGGTTGCACCAAGAGAAATAACAACAGACTTATTGCATGCTTATCAGGTTGGTGAAGAAGCTTATATAACTATAGAAATGAAAGGCTGGAGGCAGATCCACCAGATTTAAAGTTCCATCACCCGATGAAGACTCAAAGACTTAAGACATTCAGCAATTTGAGTCAGAAGCGGAAGTTGAAATTAAGTGGACGCGTAGCAATATTGAAAGCTGACAGAACCTTGTTCGGTCGGATAATTGTGATGGCACAAGGTCGTAACCTACAAATGGAGAGTATTCTTTCGTACCCATTAGGACCATTGCCGTGGGCTCTATCCACACCAGATGGGATGCTGCGAAAGAAAAACAAAGCTGAATTAGCAGCAGCATTACAGAAGAATGTTTCTGTAGCTGAAAAACTGCCAGAAAATTCTGCGTCAGCGATTGACGGGATGAGCTTAGTTCAGAAGGTGAAAGGTGATCAAAATACATTTGAAGATATTGCAAACACAGTTTTTTTTAATGACACTAAGGGCTGGGGTGAACAGTGACAGAGTAGATGTTGTTTTTGACACGTACATAGAGAACTCGATCAAGAACAGTGAGAGATCACTTCGAGGAGGGGAAAATGGTCATCAACTGCAGAATATAACCTGCAATCAAATCGTGAGACAGTGGAGGGGTTTCTTGAGCACGATTAACAACAAAAATAGCATCATTAAATTTCTAGTGAACGAATGGATGAAGCCAGAATTTAAAGAAAGGCTGCATGGAAAGGTTCTCTATGGAAACGTGATAGAAAAATGTAAAATAACATCTCAAGACCATGAGAAGATAGCAGATCTCCACAGCCTTCAAGAAGAGGCAGATGGACGCTTACTTCTTCATGCAGCTCATACAGCAAGACAGGGATATAGTGCTATACAGATCTGTTCAGAGGACACTGATTTTCATCATGGCATTGGCATTCAGTGACAAGGTTGGAGTTCCGATGTTCATGAAATGTGGGAGTAAAACTCGCACTGGACTGGTTGATATAAACAAAAGTTGCCACCAGCATCGGAACTGAAGCATGTCGGGCACTAGTGGGGTTGCACTCCTTCACTGGATGTGATACTGTAAGTGCATTTGCTGGGAAAGGAAAAGCAAGTGCATTGAAACTGATGACTGGGAGCAAAGCTGTACAAGAAATGTTCCAAGAGCTAGGGAAGGAACGGGACCTCTCTGAAGATTTGATGACCAAGTTAGAAGCATTTACTTGTCGTCTTTATGTTCCAAAGGCATCATCCAGAAAGGTAAATGACCTAAGATACGACCTATTTTGCGCTAAAAAAGGGGGAGATAGAGAGCCATCAACTTCCACCTTGCTTAGACTGTTTGAAGAAACACTGCCAAAGAGCAAATTACCAGGCAGCAATATGGCAAAGATGTCTTCAAAAGGATCCTAAAGTACATTATCCAGTTGGAAGAAGTTGGAAGATGGAAAAGAAAAGGGTGTACAACATTTAGTAGTGCATTGGATGGACCTTCAGCCAGCTTCTGAGGCAGTACTTGACTTGTTAGCCTGTATCTGCATGAAAAAATGTACATTGCCGAAATGTGTGTGCATGATAAATGGACTTAACTGCACTGATATGAGTAAACTTGCTGATTGTGAAAATCGAGAATCACTTCACGAATCAGACAGTGAAGTGAATGAGGATGAAAGCACAGAGGACATTGATAATGAAAATGATTGGTAACGTTGGTATAATGATATATTGAGAAGGTCAGGTTTCAAGAAGAGCCGCAATGTTAAATGGTTTATTTCTTTAATTTCAAGATAAACCCTGTTAATAATGGACACTTTTATGTTCTTTTAAGTAAATTTGGTAATTTGCTTAACATTTTTGACATCAAAAAGTAAGCAACACGTGAACAATTATTTGTCTTCATTAGGGATGTCAAAATTGTCAATAATTGATATTCGAATATTCGATAAAATAAATATATCTTGCATTATTAAATATATATCTTCATTCTCCTGTCAAGTAGTATAGAGTTTATGCCATTATTTTAGAATAAAATCTCATGTAGAGTTCGGTAAATAAACTGCAATTATTTTTTTTTAAATATTAAATAGTATACATCCCAAATGTATGATTGTTTTTAGAAAATTAAAAACTCTAAAGATTCTTTAGTATGTTCCAGATTAATTGGACATCTTACTAAAGTCTACACTGATAACTCCTACAAATTCATACCAAGCAGAACTTTTATCTAACGGTTAAATATTAAAAGCAATTACTTTTTGCTAATTATATGATTCCCTGATAATGATTTGATATTTACATGAACAAGGGGTCTGTGTGCTTACTGTAAAACTATGTCCATACAACAATACAAGCTGATTGTAAGTACTGGATACTATTATACTACTAATTAAGTAAACAAATAAATAAATTACTCTAAAAGATTCACTCTTAGCACATTTAAGGTAATCCAAGAGAAGTGCTTTTTTTTTATAATTCTGTACAAACTTTATTCAATTTCTAATTAAACTTACCAGGTTTTTCTCTCTTTTTAATGCTTGTATATTTAAAAACGAATATTCGAATCATAAATTTATATTCGAATATCAACTCATCGAATGAATATTCGTATATTTGTTGACATCCCTAGTCTTAATGTATATTTGCTTTGATACTTTTCTTGATAGTTATACAAGTTTATGGGGGTAATTGTTGAATAAAAGTGGAAAAATATGCAATTTTTGTTAGATTCACGGTCAGTAACTCAGTTAATGCTCTTTTAATACGGTCACCCTCATATCACTGAGTGATTTTACGTACTAATAGAGCTTTCTATCACGATTGGCAACTATATGACAAATACTTTGGAGGTTGCAAATATTTTTAGCTTAAAATATCAAATTTGAAGAAATCAAGGGCAATAACCCTGTCTCCAGCATTGAAGCCACAACGGATTTGATGCTATCATACATTTTCTTACTAGTTAGGGGTATACCTTACCAAATTTTCACTATAAAGTTTATTCACCCAAAATGGTGCCGACCACCCCCAGTGGCTCATGGACTATTTCATTGTTGGTTATGATTTGGTTTATTTTATTTGTGTTTTCTCGTGTTTGTATGATTTTTTGTTTGCGTTTCTGTTCACTGGGAAGTTTTTCTGTTAAGTTGTACCTATCAGAAGCCACTGTTTTTAAATTTGTTTGAAAGTCTTTTCAAAAATGAGTTCTAAGACATTCAATATTTTGTTGACCCCTCTACTGTTTTTATTTTCAATTTCATTTGTAAGTTCATTGGACATTTGCACGATGTTTTCAGCTGATTCTGTGAGAGACTTGTGAAGTACTGAATAATTTCTAAGTTTTGTGTTTTCACATGGGGAGCAATCATATATTGTATGACGAGGTTTTTCTTTGTGTGAGATAGAATCCCATTGTTGCAAAGAAAACTGCATAAGAAAGTCTTTTTTCTGCCCACTTTTGTTACAATTTTTCCAGTATTTTAGTTGTGTCAAGTAGTTTTGTACACGTGGTAACTGGCGCACAAATTTATCATAAGGCAAGTGCATCTTTGGATATTTGTTCATAATACCATTGTAAAAGCTATATCTAAATGTTGCTGACTTGTTTGAAGACTTGACATTTGCAGTAGCACTAGCATCATTTTCCTTTGATGACCACCATTGAATACACTCTGGATCTTTTGTACTACGACCAGTTATAACTTTCGCAAAGTTACAGAAATTCATTATTAGACTCTCCCTCTGTTTTGTCGAGTACCCCAAATGATTTAAAATTTATATCATGATCTCCTTACCTACATATTTTCAATATTTTTGAATTTAACTATTTCAAGGTCAGCATCATGATATTGCAAATCAGCCATGATTGTTCTTGAATTAATCTCTAAAATTCTTTTTTTATTATTATTATTTTGCTTTTTGAACATTTTCAAAAAATTTGAAGTATTCATTTGTCAAGTAATTCTGTTTTTCAGGTTTAAAACACCAAAAAAATTTTTTTTCATTTTGATAATAATGTACTGTTTTTTCCTCTTGTCTTCGAAATGTTGTTTTTCAGCAAAAATATTGATTGAAAAAATTATATGATCTAAATTTTGATAATTTTTTTTTCATTTTCTTGCATCCTAAGTGAATGTTATTATCATGTCCTGTACAAGCATTTTTGTTTTGAGATTAATTTCAATCATTTTTGTGAATTTTTATATTTAACAAAATTATGCTTATTTCAATTTAAAAAAATTAGATTAATATCTTTGTCATTTATTTTTGATTTTCAAAATATTTCTTGAATATGTGTGACTTTTAGCAAGAGTTTCATGTTTCTTGCATAATGAGTGGTGGATCTAAGGTTTACTTTTACCAGCATATCTACGTGAGGATTATGTGTGATATTAAAACCTTAAAAATGATACAGACAAATAATTAACTTTATATCATTTATTCATTAAAATACATCAGAAAAAAATCGATGTCCTTTGATATTTAAGTCTGGAAACGCCCATCAAGGCCCCATATCATATTGTGTCATTAGCAGTGCTTGAAACAATGAAGAATATCCTAATTTGCCGTTTTGGTCTAGGTTTTCAAACTGAAAACAAGAATATAAATCATTAAAAACAGATTGAAAAATTTTATTACAAAGATTTTATTAATATATCTTGGAAATATAGGTTCTTTCTTTATAAGGTCGAATTTTGCGCGCTTTGTGAACTTAAAAATAGTGGAATTATCTGCCCTTGATCTCGATCACCAGTGCGTTTAACCGGAGCTCATTTGCATAAACAGCGATCCTAATCTGCTAAAACGTAAAAGTTCAAGATATACCTTATAAGTATGGATTTGTGGTTTGTGAATTTGTGAAGGGTATGTATTTCCTTGTCAGAAAAGTGCTGGGAGCAACTTGTGCATGTTCTACAAGAGCTTTTTTCCTTTCAAGTTAATGGTAAATACCATGATAATGTATGGGTTGTGTGTTTTTGACTTGAGAATAGACTGTGTTCCCGTGAATGCTATATACTTGCTCCCAGCACTTTTCAGGTTAAGGAGTTCTAGACTTTTTAATTAATTATACACATTTTCCCCAAAACATGTCGTATATCCTTGAACTTTTGTGTTGAAAGAAGGAAGGTGTTGTTTGTCTATTTTTGGTATGTCACGTGATGAACAGCTGACGTCAGTAATGTACTTGTGAAAAAATGATCCAGAGCACTTTCGTACTTGAACCAAATATAAGTCATATTGAATAAATTTTTCATAGCTTTGTAATTTCGTTATAAAATTATACCGTTAATATGCAGCTAATTTTCCTTTGTTTGCATATGGACGTCCTTAATCTAGCTGCGATGTGATTACGGAATTAAATTAAATATCCTATTCTGGCACATTCACTCTCGCTTATAAATTGAATGACAATACAATAAAAAATCAAACATAATGTAAATTAATATAGCTAGCATACGGCTGATTTGCACTTTATAATTGAGCAATAGTGTTCGTCCTGATGTAGAAATTTCATGGTCGAAATTTGAAATAATTAGAAATTAAAGAACAATAACTTAAATCTGAAAATGACAATGTATATTACAAAAATTCTGGAAAATTCGTCAGATCTCTCTTAAGATTTGAACATATATTTGTATAAGAATATTTCATTTAATCGGTATTTTTATTAATTGCATTGAAAAGATACGAAATTTGAACGATAATTCTCGTTTGTCTTTTTGTGAAATTACTTTTTTTTTACATTAAAAACGAATGGTTTACTGTCATAATGGCAGTACTTCTGTTAAGTCTAGGTTCTTCCAGTGAAAGCAAGAATTTTTCGAGTAATGAATTCACCAGAAACCAAAAATGCAACTCTTTTGGTTTCCATATTCATACTTATCGCTTAAGTACTTTTGTCAATTCAACTTGATTTCTTTCATGGAACAAAAAAAAAAAATTGGCGTAGCCAGTTCAAAGAAAAAGCCAGAACACTTTTTTATTATATGAATTCTTTAAAAAAAATATCAGTAAGCCAAAAATACGGCTTAGATATCCCAACCCCCTTAATTTTTATCGCAATTCATTAAAAGTCTGACTTAGGAAAACTCTTAAGCCAGGCAAAGATACATATGGAAAAATGTCTCTTTTATAAAAAAAAAAAAAGAAATAACTTCAACAGTAAGGTCCATTAAACTCGATAAAAAGTTTAATTTAAATACACTGGGAAAGTTTTTCAAAAAATTCCCGTCACAATTATATAACAGATTTAAATGTAACAACGAAACATAGCTGTATAAAGGACATACGCGGCTAGGATAAGGCTGCCCGTAAAATATCAAACTGCTCGAATTGTAGTAACTTCTCTGAACTACCTGGATATGACGGCATAATAGAATATGGCGTCAAGTCACCGCATACTTGAGCTGAAATGACGTAGAAAATGTCATAATTTTTACATAGCATGTAGATTTATTTGGGGGACTTGTTGTTTAATTCAAGTATTAGGATATTTTTTTAATCTCGAGTTGGCTTTAATGATGCTAATTATTTGAAATTTAAATATCCAAATTCCTTTCGCATGTCCGATATACACATAATCAAAAATTAGCGAAAAATTATCTGTGAAACGCTCCCCTTATACGTCTGTAGACAGAGTTAGAATTTATGAATCGTGTTTATATTGGAATGGCACAAGGACAAATTGAAGATATTCTGTGCGAATCTACAAGAGAAATATGTCTACTAACTGAATATTGCTGGGGCATTGTGTATAGTTTATCCATTTTTGTATAAATCGTTATAAAGAGTGGTAAATACCCCTTCTTATGTTGGTAAGTTGAACTTCTCGTAAAAATTTTCTTAATGAGTAAAAATGAAAGCTGCCCCCAGCACTTTCTATGTCCTAGAGATAAAGATTAATTGATCTATGTAACAAACTTTGCACAGTATTATTGTTTTGCACTTGCATTTTGTGCCGAAGCGATTTTTGTGCAACAATCAGGAATATCATAAATCTACATCACGTGATCAACACTGTCATGTGACATCACAAAATTGCTTTAAAATAAATCCTGATTAAACTATAATCTCAAATTGACTGCAATTTCAAACAAGGATAGCATATTAAAGTTAAAATCAAGCTCAAAATAAAAAGAAGAAGGTACAGTTTCAATACAAATTAAGCCCGATATTTTTCTAAAATATGAAAATGATAAAAGAAATCAAAATTCATTCTTCCTTAATTATAGGAATTCCCTGCAGTAAGAATATACAAGTAGTTTTTCTCATATGACTTCCTTAATGCTAATTATGACGTCATTAATTTGTGCATTTTCCCGTATTTTCTTAAAAAGTAGCAGAAGACATAAATTTTCAGTGGAATTTTCTTCAAGGAAACATACTCTGCCACCGTCGTCCGGAAAGATTTTGAGATATGTGATTTTACATGGCAGTTTACATAACATATTTAAAAATGAAAGTGGAAGACGGTGGCAGACACTATTTTCTATAGGAAAATTCGCTCAGTAATGAGTCATTTTGAGGCTTTTCTGCATTAAACTTAGAAATGTACCAACGCAGTACAGTTAAGGTGCTCAATGGAAATATCGACTAAATTTTGTATTTAAAAATGTATTCGTAATCGGGATGGCGATTATTTTTAGTACATTATCTATGTCGAATAATTGTAATTATGATTAATAACTACATATCGAGGACGATTATATTTTATATTTAGACTAGTCACGTGATGCGGCATTCACGCGATTTTAGCACATTGACTTGAAGTTCTGATGTTACATATAAATGTTACTAGTGCAAGGGCATAACCAAGTTAAATTTCCAAGTTTAGTATATAAATATTTTCAATACGCATTATAGTTTCTAAAAAGTGCTGCGATCCTGTCTAAATTCTGCAATTTCTTTGTTAAAATTATACTTGTATGACTGAAGGTATATTTCTTGCTGGTCAGCGGCATGAAATATAGATATAGTTAAATTGTTTTTAAGATTTTATCAGGATCGCAGCACTTTTCAAATACCTTAATAGTTCTATAGTTGACAAGTAAAAGCTTACTTTGATCCATAGAGTGTATACCCTTGCACTAGATCGATTTATTAAGACCCCCACATTACCCGCCGATGTACTTGCATACGAATATACGGCAGTGTCAATTAAATACGTAATGTACGAAAATATTTTAATAAAATAGTGAAGAAGACATTAAATTCAAGTTATCGACCTATAGAATATCTGTAAATAATATTTTTTTTAATTAGAGAATACATATTTTGTTTAGAAAATATTACTTGATCTGTTTCTCACTACATACAAACTACGTCACGTTGTAAGAAATGACGTCATATTGACAAGTGTATTGCGATCAGTGACTTGTTTATAACTTTTTTTGTGGGATTTAACTAACGACAAAACAACACGCTGTAGTAAGTTTTTATGTAGTTTGATGATTTCTTTCTGGTTAAATTAGCAGATAAACTCATTTTGTGTTATTTTAAAGAAATGTTGTATGACGTATATTGTGTATGATGTCATAGTCAAGTTTTCCCGTACAAATTAGGCTCCGCCTCCTTTTTGTAACCTTAACTGCGCTGCGAAATTAATGACGTCATACTTCAAGAAAGGTCCTCCCTTATATCATATTCTTTCATGAATTATCATATTCATCTACTCAACTATTGTTAGAGCCAATTTCATAACCTTTTGAAAACATTAAATTTTTAGGGCACAATAAAGCTCAAACTGTACCTTCTTTATTTTTTAGAGCCTTATCGTTACTGTGTATCAAATGGATGAAAATATGGCTTGTAAAGTAATCAAATGTAAACCTTAAGTCTAAAGTATATTTTGATTAGCAAATGTAATTGTTGTGCTCATCAGACAAAACTTACACATGGACGTATTGCCCACACATTTTCTAAGGTACAAATCTATGATATTTTCACATCAAAATTATTCACAAATCTTAAAATATCCCTTTTTTATCTCCATTTTACATGTATATGTGACTAAAATACGCCAAGGATTTGATTTGTTTCATCCATCTTTTATCCTTTTATTTTCATCCCCATATTCAAAGCAGATTTTATCAGATATTAAAAGAATAATTATTCTATATTAGAAGAAGTACATGTAACTAAAACAAAATGAATAAAGTTTAGATAAGAAAAACATTATATAAACTAAATTTTATGAAATTCTGTTTTTAAGAAGTTAAGTATTATTATTGAAAAAAAAACTTACCTCTGCATGATGTAACGTAGTCTCTAACAAAATAAGGAAAAATATTTTTGTAAAAAAATTGGAAAGAAGATACTATATTCCTTATTGATTTATAATTAAGAATCAACCAAAATGGAAACGATTCCCAAAAAAATGAACTGCAGAAAGCATTCTCCAAAGTACCATTAAAATATTAAACGAACATTTTTCTATAACGTATATCACATTTTAAAAGTAAGTTTAAAAAACAGTTAAAAACAAATAAAAATCAAGTAGAGCTTCTGTAATTTTGTTTGAAAGAAAATAACTTGCCCGTTGGCTTTCAAATACATATACACTCAAAAGAAATAGAAAGAAATAATTTAATGATCTGTCAACCCTAGCTGTTTGTGTATGTAAAACTTTATCCACACACACAAAGCACCCAGTTAAAAATTTCAAAGTTAATATTACACACACTACAACCCCTTGTTTAGACTACTGACTGTTAAGTTCTACAATGACTTTATTAATTAACCTTTACCACTCTCAGACATTAGAAAGACGTCAACTGCTTAACAGACTGGGAAACATAGAACTGTTCATAATTGCACATAATTTTGCAAAATGTACATTATTGTAGAGTTTATTCATGTCGAAACCTATGATAAATTCCGTCACATAAAGAACCTTGATTATGAAATGATAATTTTGTGTATAGTTTATCCATTTTTGTATAAATCGCTATAAAGAGTGGAAAATATTCCTTCTTATGTTGGTAAGTTGAACTTCCCGTAAAAAGTTTCTAACGAGTAAAAATTAAAGCTGTCCCCAGCACTTTCTATGTCCTAGAGATAAAGATTAATTGATCTATGTAACAAACTTTGCACAGTATTATTGTTTTGCACTTTTGCCGAAGCGATTTTTATGCAACAATCAGGAATATCATAAATCTACATCACGTGATCAACACAGTCATGTGACATCACAAAATTGCTTTAAAAATAAATCCTAATTAAACTATTATCTCAAATTGGCTGCAATTTCAAACAAGAATTACATATCAAAATTAAAATCAAGCTCAAAATAAAAAGTTTATTTTTTAGAGCCTTATCCTAACTGTGTGGAAATATGGCTTGTAAAGTAATCAAATGTAAACCTTAAATCTACAGAATATTTTAATTAGCAAGTGTAATTGTTGCGCTCATCAGACAAAACTTATACATAGACGTATTGCCCACACATTTTCTAAGATACAAATCTATGATATTTTCACATCAAAATTATTCACAAATCTTAAAATATCCCTTTTTTTATCTCCATTTTACATGTATATGTGACTAAATTACGCCAAGGATTTGATTTGTTTCATCCATCTTTTATCCTTTTATTTTCACCCCCCACTGGATGAAAAGTCTAGTTTCCGCAAAACTGAAACTATGCGGAAACCTTGCTGAAACTTGGTGTTGAAGTTTCCTGTATGGTTTCCGCAATGCGGAAACTATATAATAGTTTCAGCAAGTTTCAGAAGGGTTTCCGTATACTGAAACCATTAGGTTTGTTTCCTAATAGTTTCCGCAAAACGGAAACCAATGTAAAATTTAATGAAACGTCAATTTAACGATACGTTTTAGTTTCAGTAGGTTTCAGTTTCCGGAAACTATTAATTTCGATTCCATATGGTTTCCGCATGCTGAAACCGTACTGAAACTTTTTCTATTTTTTTTTTCAAAAGGGTAGAAAAATCAACTCATATGCATATGATCTTTTTACTATTGATTTCGATTCCATATGATTTCCGCATGCTGAAACCGAACTGAAACTTTTTCTCTATAATTTTTTTTTCAAAAGGGTAGAAAAATCAACTCATATCATCCTTACATTTATTTACTCATTTAAAAAAAGAGTTTTATTTTTAAATATCTAATAGTTCATAATAGATTCAGATTTTGGGATGTGCCTGCTCTGTGTAAACTTACACATACCGATATTGATATCAATGATAAGCATATTATACAAGATCCTTTCTTCATATTAAATGCATAAAAATTGTTTATTTCATGTTGTGTCGGAATTCAAAAATATTATTTTTAAACAAAATCGATTCCTCTCACAATGATTTTCTACATTACCCAACTCAATACCCCCCCCCCCTCGGGAATTGATTATTTTGAAAACATACATCATTTTCATAAAACTACGATTACGTTTAATGTAAAGTTGTTTAAAAAGAAAATTAGTGTGTCTTCATGGTGCATATACAGATAATTACGAGAGTGAACATAATCTGAGATAGAAAGGTTTGCATTTATATTCTTTATACATGTTTCTATATGTATATTCCTTAATGGATATCATTTCAATAATTTCAATTTGTTAACATACATATTGACTAGGAAGCCTTTTTTACTATTCATATACATGTATATATAGTTCAATAGTTACATGTACTAGTTATTTTTATAATAACATTGATTTAATATCTACATATATGTATTTTTATTTCCGTCTTCGTGAAAACATTTTATTCGTAAGCCGCAGTTTTACAGCATTAAAAATATTACAAGAAAACATGTCCTGAAAATTTGATGTCCCAGGATTTGCAGAATTTTATGTCAATCTAATTAGAATTAAATCTTCCATTTGTTCCCCAAATGTTTATTTACACGTGTTTACGAGAGTGCATTTATTGGGTATTTTTCATGCCAAGATTGTACTTATTGGGTACTTTTTGCTTATTGGGTATATCCAATAAGAAGTGTTGCTGAATATGCTTAAAACACCCTTATTGGGTATTTGCAGGTTAGTACCCAACAAAACTTGGACACGACGATTTGTCCAAAAAAGTGTCCAAAAAAGTTGCTTTCACGGACGCACCGTGTTTTGTTGTTTCAATTTTACATTCGGAACTCTAAATTCTCGAGAGTTCCGAAAATCAACTTCCGTTGATCCTGATCATAACAACGTTTGTTTTCATGGAAAAAATATGGCGACTAAGAAACACTTAATGTCAACAAGATTTTCTGATTTACAAGAGAAAAGGTAAGTTTATGCGATTAATATTTATCCATTGCTGGGTTCTTGTTTAAGGTTTGTATTTTGAATTTTCTCTGTCTTTTTAACTCTCTTGAGGGCGAGAAGTATTTAGTAAATGATCATATATTGTTAGATAATCTTTAATAAACCGAAAGTGTTTATTATTCAATTTTATATCATAACCAACTTAGTATGTTCAGACAATGAATATTAGAAAGGGAAATGAAAATTTTAACAATCGTGTGTTCATAAATCAGCTGTAAATTATCGGTTCATGTAGACAGTATTACAATCGCAAAGTGAGCTGAGATAATGATAAATGGGATAATTGTTAACAACTAAATAATTGTATGTAAGTTTATCTCATCTGATATATGTAACTTAAGAGATTCATTGTATTACTGAAAAACTTTCAGTCAAAACAGTGCTTCTCTCTGTCTTTGATTTTGAGTGTCTGCTTAATTTTGATTTTTTTGAAGTTATTGTTTTTGTCATTTGTTTTAATTAATTTAAAACAATACTGAAATTAATATAGGGCTACTATAACTATTTCACATGATGGATGTGTAATTAGCATCGCGCTACACGCGGGGCTTCCATTTTTGAGGATGGGGCTAGTGGTTTTCCGCACTGAGGAATCCCCTTGGGCTATTAGGAATTTTAAAATACACATGTAATACATGAAAAGCACCACCTGTATTTTCACTCTTTTTTGCTGTTGAATTCCCTAATATGGAAATATTCCAGACAGTATGCTCATATTATCCTTAAATCTCCACAACTGCATCCATTTTGCAGTACTACAAGACTGATTTACTAAAAAACGATCTTTTATTTCCTAATTTGAATTCCCCCCTTTCCTTTGTTTAATATAACAATATTTGCTTGTACATATATGCCTCACAGACATCTCATTATTTAATTATATACATTCAATCAATCAGTTCAATGATAAGGGTCATGCAATTATGTAGCTTTTTTTTAAAGCCACATATGGCGTAACTGATCAAAAATATATATTTTTGAAAGATACAAAATTAAGTAAAGAAATATAGTTAATACATTTAAATTAAAGCGTTTCATACAATTCGGAGCATGGAGAACACCTCAATTTATCTAATAATACGATTTTATCTTCTCTGTAATGTGTTATTTAAATCTTTTGTATTTTCTTCCAAGTCGGAGAAAATTCCGAGAATCCAAATTAAACTTTGATATCTTTATAATGCAATTGACTTAGATTTTGTGATTTACGGAAAATTTCTATCTTTATCATGTTTATATAAAGTAATGATACAAATAATAAGTTCTTATAATTTTAGTCTAATAATTTTCATTTTACATACGCCATATATGGCTTTAAATGATTCAAGATGAAAACAAAATGATTTTTGCTTCGTTTTGATTAGACGAACTAGTGAATGACCAGAAAAGGAATATTTAAACTTTTTTTTTTCATTTTTTTTTTTAAAAATCATTAATTTATAAGATAAGATAAGATAAGATATTCTTTATTTCCTCCAAATTAATGGAGAGTTTGAATGAATTAACAGATAATTAACTAATTAACAACAAAAATTGCAAAAAAGAAAACATATATATATATGTACAATTTTCTGCTAGGACATTACAGGTTTCGACAGTCTATGGCAAACAGACTTTTGTTTTTATAAACTGTTGAGGCAACAATTATCATTATGCATTTCCATTTTGTGAATGATATGTTTTCAAAGCATGTGCCTTGAACACATCCCATTAAAGATAAATACTGTAGTTCAGGATCTTGATCCTCAAACAAAACATATTCATTTACATCAAGTACATCTAAAATGTCTTCAAACATATTTTCTCTGTCGTCTAATAGTGTAAAGCAACTTAACATCAAGTGCATATTATAGTTACCTGTTACCTTATTACAAAATTGACAAAATTTACAAACAATTTTCATCGATGAAACCTGAATAAAAAAATTGATTAATAATCTTTTTGAGGGATCTTCTCTAGCAATCTGCCACAATTTATTTGGGTTCAACATAGTATGTATTTTACTGAAAAAAGACATATCAGGATTTGCAGACAGAGCAGCACGCCATTGGTTTTCCTCTGCTGTCCATATTGTTTTGATAATCATTCTTGAAAATTCTTTTTTACTGTATATAATGCTACAATTGTTTTCAAACATATCTAAGAGATTGTATTTGCTAGCCGTTTGTAACATGTTTTTGGTTGCAAAAATTTTTTCAGATACATGAATATCAGAAATAAACTTATAGATCTGATAATGTACAGAGTTTTGTTCTGACCTATGGAGTCTACCAAGGAAAAGTAGGCGACATTTATCAATGTAGCCCTGTATGGTCCACAGTCCAATATTCGATATGCTTGAAAGCGATGGAGAAAACTTTGAGAATCCTTGAATAATCCTGGCGAAGTGTCTTTGAACATATTCAAGTTGTTGCATGTCTGTCAGTGGTAATAACAGCCATATCTCGTAAGAGTAGAGGGCAGACGGTAGCACGACCCGTTTCCATATTTTTGCGGACACAACGGGATGAATGTCAGAGTTATTAACACCAATAGAATATAAAGAGTGGATTTTTGATCTCGCAGTTTTACACACTCGTTCTGTAAGTTTGTCACTTTTCATATTTGCCTGGAGAAGACAACCAGCATACACTGTACTTTCAGACGGAGGTATTTCACTGCCAAAAAGCGTAGCGCTACAAGATATGTAACATTTTTCGGTTTTTCTAAATACAATAAAAACACTTTTACTTGGATTATAATGGAGTCTCCAGGTAAATGCATAGTTTTCTACAAGGTTAAGTAAACACTGTAATGATGTTGGTGAATTGCTCATTAAAGCAGTATCATCTGCTAATAGAATACCTGGAATGTGTAAATCACCCAGTAAAAGGCCTTTGCCATTTTTGCATAGTTCATGTAATAAATCATTAATATACACTAGAAACATAAAAGCACTAAGTACTCTTCCTTGTCCTACACCTTGTGAGATTTTAAACAAATTGGAGTTTACACCACAAAATGAAACAAAACACTTGCTGTCATTATACCAGTATTTTAAAATTTGCCAACATCTGGGATCTAATCCAAGATTATACAACTTAAATAACAAACCATTGTGCCAGATTCTGTCAAAGGCTTTTTCATTGTCTAAAAATGCACAGAAAACTGGAGAATCTCTATCTACATAGTAACTAATAGCTTCTTTTAGAACATAACAAGCTGGAATTGCTCCGTAATCATTTCTAAACCCAAACTGTAAATCATGTGGAAATGATTTGCCACTTCTAAATAAATCATCCTCAATTTTTGACAAAAGTATTTTTTCGAATAATTTACTTACTACAGATGTCAATGTAATACCTCTGTAATTGGTAGGAATACCTTTATCTTTGTTTTTACCTTTAGAGATAGATATAATTTTTCCTACTTTAAAAATTTCAGGGACGTATTTTTCTCTAATTATAGCATTAAAAAGTAAGCACAGTTGTTCTGCTACAAAATGACCACTGAATATGAGGTGTTCGTTGGTGAGAAAATCTGGTCCAGGAGCTTTCCCTTTGGTAAGCTGATCAATTTGGTATTTGACTTCTTCGATGGATATTACGACTCCGTCCGTGAATAAGTTCTCGTTGTTCTATAGATCATTGCCGATGTTCTGCACAGCTTCATCTATAAAGTGTTTAAAATTTTCATCAAATTTATCTGGATGGTACTCTTCATTAGCAAGGTCAGAATAATATTCTTGCCATAAATTACACATGTCATTAATGTTCTCAGCGGTTTTTCCTTTATAACTAAGTTTGGATGGAAAAGATGAACCTGATCGTTTTTTTATTTTTCCATGCTGTCCTATAGAAGGTTCCTATGTCAATTTCAGCAGCTTTGTCAATTTCGTCAAATATTGAATTGTGCCAATCTTTTTGTGCAAGTCTGTGTAGTTTTCTGAATTTACGTTTTGACTTTTTATAGTTTTCATAATATTCATTTTGTTTATCTCTAGGAGATCCCATAGATTTCCAAGTCCTTCTAGAACATCTCATTTCATAATGGGCGTTGTTTAGCTCGGATTTTTTCCAGTATGGTTTTAAATGCGGGTTAAATTTTCCATGTGGTATATGTTGGTCGGAGGATGCTAACAATGAAGCAGTAATATGGACAAGGAAAGTATCGATATTATCCTTATGTAGGGAACTTGTATTTGCTGGGTTAAAAAGATTTGAAAACGAATTTTTGAACGCTTCTAGTTTGGTGTTGTCAGCCAATTTCCATTTTGGAACGATTCTTGAATAGTCGGGAGGTAACTGATCGAAAACACTGGTGTTGCTAAGCTTGTAATATTATCTGGCATTGATGTATGTAATCATGATAAACAGTTTTTCGGTAGCCAATGTTCCGATATAAAAATGATATCTGCAAATTTTGTTAAATCAGATAGCTCTGATAGGCAGGTGAAAACGCCATGAACATTCCAGCAAGACAGGATCATGAGGATTATTATGAAAAGTGTCACTGTCATTATGGATCGTCTGTGTTTTCAGGGTCAGGTTCAGTGTTTCTCTCATTGCGAATTATCCATTCTCTGGCAGAAATAGTTTCTGGAAAGAAGTCTGGGTCCTGTGTTTTTTCGTAGTCATCTTGATCAATGCTTGCACGAATTACAAATGTGGGAAATCTTCTTTCTGAGTGATGTGCTAGAAGAAATATGCCCGACACTTTAACATCTCTTTCTTCACACCATTCACGAATATCTTTTTTGACCTCCTCGAACGTTGTTCCTCGTGCTTTTATGTTAGCTAACACAATTCGTTTCGTTTGTTTTCTGCGAACGAACGTGTAGCCTGTAAAAGTTGATTTTGGTTCCTTATTTTCATATTCATTTGCAGTTGATACCCACTCATTGTCTTTTTCTTCAGATGTGAGGACGCTTGCAAAGGTTTTCGTTTTACTTATATTTTCTTTACTTTTTGCACCATGGGCTTGTCACTTTTTACTCGGGGATAGTAACTTTATTGCCACAAAGCTGTGGATTAGTACTTGATTTCCTTTCTTTCACAGCGATAACTATGATTTAATAGCACAAAAAGCTGATGGGTTTACGTATTTATACGTACTTATTTATATGATTAATGCTTACTTGTGATTTTAGGATAACTGGAGATAATGATTCCTTTTTTCCATTGATATTACATAAATATTTTCCTAAGTATTATGTTACAATAAATTGGTTTAGATTTTTTTTGTAAAAGGTATCAATAATTGCAATGGAAATTAAAACCATAATCATGTTCATTGAGGATTTTCAATATGTAACAGGTCAAACAGGAACTTCAATTGTGAACATTGCAGAGAACACACTCATCAGAAGATGACCCTCAGAAATAGGACAATTGTAAGTAATCAGTAAAATGAACAGGAATACTTCATGCCAACCATAAGATTTTTAGAGACATTTTTGCTTCTTAAATTAGAAGAGATAGAGGGAAAAACTTATACATACTACATAACTACTAGGCAACCAATCTTTAACTGCAGGAAAGCTTTTGGCATGTGAAATACAGCTACATAAAACCTCTTTAGTATTCATGTTAAGTTTGAGAAAGTACCTTAGTATTTTTTCTAGTGTTTGCCAACATTTTCATGCACACTGTTTGCTTGTTTGTACTATAATTTTATTTGAAATTCTTCAGATGCCCTTTTCCTTTGCCAGTTTTGAATCATTTGTTTTAAGGGCATCTGAGGGTTTGTTGGAATTTGTAAAGTAAATACTGGGGTACTATACGGTCATAGGTTATGTTAATACATGTATAACATTTTGTTCTGATAGAGGTGGCATACAGGAAAAGAAACAAATTGAATACTATAGATCAATTCAAAGGAATAAAACAGTTTCATCTTGTAGGTGTATTTTATTTAAGGATCACTACTTCATGTCTGATGTGCTGAAAGTTATTCATAATCTGTTTGACTGTAATTTTTCATATTTTCAACTTCTATCCAGCTTAGTCAATTTTAATTAAATTTTGTGCAAAGCTTACCCCAGGGAGGGGGGATGGAGTGTCATGTGTGTCTCTGTCCCTGTCAATATAATTTCAAAGCAGTTAGTAGGGTTTGGGTCAATTTTAAATCCTCTTTAGCAGAACCATTGGGCTAAAAACAATACTTATGTGAAAGCTTTATCATAAAGTGTAAAGATGTTTTTGAAGATTATGTACCCCTAATGTACTGATATTGTTACATTAGAAGTCTAAAATTTGCGACGAATAGGTGTAAAATCTTTTTAAAATCTCCTTCTTAACAATCAGAAACTAATAAACTGTCTAACTAATATGCAACATCGTTTTGTGTGTTGAATGATGATTCCATTTTGATAAATTATGGCGGATGGGGAGTAGGATGAAGATGCAGTTAGACATAGAAGAAACAAAAAAAGAGTTGATAGAATTTAGTTTTTCTTTCGTTTTATTTATCAATGCATATTTCTGAATAAGAAATATACTTCTACTTCTTGGTTGGGTTTGATCAACATAAAGGGTGATCTTGCTGTAGTCAAAAAAAACATGTTTTATACGGCAAAGAAATGCCTTTATCTAATTGCAGAATGAATAAAATTGACAGAGGCAGAACTGAAGGAGATGCATGAAATAAGGAATATTTCTAAGATTGCCTGAGCATAACCACTGCTACTGGATAAACATATGGCA
>PRKT01000961.1:58853-71944 GCA_003671525.1 Saccostrea glomerata
AGTGTTTTATTTTAAAAGTAATAAATATATGTGGTGTCTCATCAAGTTATATAAGTTATATACTTTCTGCAAATAAGACAATTCCCCTCCATCACTTTTAAAAGTTATGAAATATTATTTGGTAAAAATTATTTTCTCTCCGTGTCGGATAAAAAAACGCCTCTTATTGAAATATTCATGATCACGTTGTCTCGCATGTTTACAGCAAACAATGGTCCAATCGTGAATGAACCGAAAAGCATGATGGTTTACTACGTTTTTACTACAAACACGTGAGTTAGGGATTGTCAATATTGAGAGCACCTCAGAGTTGGTTACTTTTTGTACCGAGGAATAATCACGTGCAATTGTCTTTTCAATTGACATTTTCGGTTGGGTGAACTTCTACAGATGTCAGCGACTATGGATAAAGAAGTGTGGAAACCATGTTGTGCCAAAATGAAATAACTAATACAAACAAATGATATAATTTGATCAATCAAAATTGTTATTAGATACATTCGATTCTGCATTTCTTAATGGTTCAAAACAACAAAAAGTATTCCACAGAATATCATGTATATCATGTTGGGTGGGATGTAGATATCCAAGAGGAGTTCGACAGATGTCCATTACCTGTTGGGTGGTATTCTGATGAAACAATTCAAGAAACCCAAGAAGAACTGGACAAGTGTCCATTACCTGTTGGGTGGGATGTAGATATCCAAGAGGAGTTGGACAGGTGTCCATTACATGTTGGGTTGTATTTTATGAGGAGATTCAAGAAACCCAAGAATTAGACAAGTGTCCATTACCTGTTTGGTGGGATGTAGAAATCAAAGAGGAGTTGGACAGGTGTCCATTACCTGTTGGGTGGTATTCTGATGAAACAATTCAAGAAACCCAAGAAGAATTGGACAAGTGTCCATTGCCTGTTGGGTGGGATGTAGATATTCAAGAGGGGTTGGACATATGTCCATTACATGTTGGGTGGTGAAACAATTCAAGAAACCCAAGAAGAATTGGACAAGTGTCCATTACCTGTTGGGTGGGATGTAGATATCCAAGAGGAGTTGGACAGGTGTCCATTACTTGTTGGATTGTATTTTAGGAGGAGATTCAAGAAACCCAAGAATTAGACAAGTGTCCATTGCCTGTTGGGTGGGATGTAGATATCCAAGAGGAGTTGGACAGATGTCCATTACCTGTTGGGTGGTATTCTGATGAAACAATTCAAGAAACCCAAGAAGAACTGGACAAGTGTCCATTACCTGTTGGGTGGGATGTAGATATCCAAGAGGAGTTGGACAGGTGTCCATTACCTGTTGGGTTGTATTTTAGGAGGAGATTCAAGAAACCCAAGAATTAGATAAGTGTCCATTGCCTGTTGGGTGAGATGTAGATATCCAAGAGGGGTTGGACATATGTCCATTACCTGTTGGGTGGTATTCTGATGAAAAAATTCAAGAAACCCAAGAAGAATTAGACAAGTGTCCATTGCCTTTTGGGTGGGATATAGATATCCACGAGGAGTTGGACAGATGTCCATTACCTGTTGAGTGGTATTCTGATGTAACAATTCAAGAAACCCAAGAAGAATTGGACAAGGTCCATTACCTGTTGGATGGGATGTAGATATCCAAGAGGAGTTGGACACGTGTCCATTACCTGTTGGATTGTATTATGATGAGGAGATTCAGGAAACCCAAATAGAATTGGGCAATGTACACATGTTTAATTGTTCTTGGGTAGTTTAATCCCTTCAACATAATGCAACGCAACAGGTATTGGACACCTGTCCAATGCCTGTTGGATACCTTCATTCTGTCCAACATGTAATGGGAATTTGCTTATTATTAATTGGTCATGCCTCAAAAAGGTTTCTCCTTAAATACTTAATTTTGTTATTCTGGAAAGATTGAACAGAGTCTGGGATGTGTAGAGTTGTGTTTTCACAATTCAGTTTTTTTGCACTTAGGTATTCATATATTTTAATATTAGATATTTTGAAATATACAGGTGTATATCCTTATTGCTAAGAACAAATTAGTTAGGTGTTTCAATAAGAGAGCTATATCACAGAAATTGACAAAAATATGGGTTCAAAACCAAAGGTTTTCAGTCTTGTCTGAATTTACCAGCAAATATTAAATATATACTGTATACAGGTAAATTTTCGCCCCCGTTTTATTTTCGCCCCTTTCGCCCTACCCTCATTTGGGCGAATTTAAAACGGGGCGAATTCAAAGAATACAGTTTAATTTCTTAAACAAAACTATGACTGGGTGAATTTAAAACGGGGCAAAATTGTTTGCAAGAGAGAAAGGGCGAAAATAAGACGGGGCGAAAATAACCCTGTGTACAGTAATAAATTTGAAATGAATAAAAAACAATAAGAAAAAACCCAATAAAATACTGACACGAGGATTAATATCCAATAAGATTTGAACAGTAACTACCCAAATAATGCTCTCTCGTGTGTACACTTTTTTGTATCCAATAAGCAGTATCCAATAGGACTTGGACTTGATGTACCCAATATATAACCAAATGTGTGTCCGTCCGAGGAACTCTTATATGTAAAAAGTCTGCTTTTGTGAAACAATACCCTGGGAGCGAATGGAAAATCTAAAAAAAATTATTAGATTGTATATTATGTGTAGGCTTTTTTTTTAAATTTTGTTTTATTTCACATATCTTGCTTTCGTGATGTTTATTAATGCAATATCACTGAAATTTAGTAATATGTTCAATTATATTCGTATTGAGATGTATAATGTGCTAAATATGTGATTTAGAACTTTTTTAGAAGTTTTTTTTTTAAAATAAATTTAAAGTAGTCTGTAAGTTGATCAAATTTTCAATTCTTTACGTTGAACCCTACTCGCGGGAACCTGTCCTCATGTGCCACAGGTGGGGAGACACGTGTCGCGAAGACACCTGCTACCGTGTTGGTGTATTTTTTGTATATTCTATTTGGATTGAGAGGTTTTTCTACCTTAGAGGAACAATGGACTCAAACCAGGCGTAATATATACACGCAGTACATGGTATACACAACTAGCCTTTTCTAATGACACCAAGGTTTCTGAACATTCAAAATTAAAAATAAATCACACTATATAAAACTTCACCTAAAATCAAACATGCCATATGTATAATGTGTTATGTAAAATATTTCATAGAATGTTTCATATTTAGCATAATAAGTTTTTATTTTATTTCTTGGTGATTAAAAGAAAATAGACAAACCTCTTAAATATTTATCTATCAATCTAATAATATAATAAAATTTATCTATTGGTAAGGAGAATATTTGCTTTAGCTAGTTCAATAGACTATTTCAAAAATTTCAATATTATTTTACAATTTCTCCACAAAAAAATCGGCAATCACAAAAAGAAATTAATGGTATTCCTTGTTTGCCACCATTGTAAACTTCAAATATTGAAAATATTTAAAGGTCAATGAAACGCAACCTAAAGAAAACTAAGTCTATTTTATTTCATAACTTTTTTCTATAGGTTACATGTATTTCTAAGTACATTATATTAAAACAACGTTTTATTTCTAATTTAGAGTCCAAAACAGAAAAGTGTGAGATTATTACAATAATAAGGAAAAGATAAGTCAATCAATAGCAAAACAATCATTAAAAGCAATTAATAATCCTGTATTATAAAGGAATAAAGAAGAATTTCCATATGACATGTGTAAAGGACTATGACCACTTCTATTACATGATGTCATTTACATAAATTTGCCTGCAAAATTAGGAGTTTCCGTATCCTCTGTATTGAGTGACCAATATTTTTTGGTTCATCATCTAAAGCTTAGAAGTATGGAAATTTACTATTAATAAACTGAAATATCTTTTTTTTTGGGGGGGGGGGGGGGGGAGCATGTTTGACGATTATATTTTTTTTTTACATGACAATGTTATAAGATCAAAATGAATTTTACATCTACATAATCGATCTTCAGGAGAAATATTGGTAAATCTCCCCACTTCAATTTGTAAGTTGTGACAGGAAACTCCTAGATAACAAATAGACTTGTACATTCATTTTGATATTTTCTGAGTAGAAAATTTTCAACAATGATCGATATTTGTCGGTTTTTCCCCTTTGTTAATATATAGGCGGCGCTTCGAACGTTTAGGTTTAACACATAGACTTCCGGTATTAGGAAAGCGTTATCATTCCGACATTCGTATTGCATTTCAATCAAAATGCCGACTTGCTGCTGCATTCCTGGCTGTTCAACCCGTGGTGGTTTGCAATTCCCAAAGGACAAGAAGCTTAAGAAGCTTTGGGTGTTAGCTATAAAAAGAAAAAGTGTCGAATACCGTTATAAACACTGGTGCCCCCAACCGCACAGTGTGGTGTGTCATAAACATTTCCGTGAAGATGACTTCATTCCAGTTACTTCGCACGGTAAGTTACTTGTTAAATGTAGTTGGTATTTCAAAACTATTTTTATTTAATTTGATTTTAAATCAGTTACGTATTATTTATCTGCAAAATAGTAGGTTGTTTTCACCGGAGATAGGGAGGGGTGGAGGTATCAAGATATTTATATCTCGTGAAGATTTCGCTGATTTATAAAGCTTTGGAATATACCTATGCATTATTATGCTACAGACAGTTTTATCAAATACAAACAGAAAAATTGTGAAAACAAGCTTTTAACATTTTTACATATTTTGTTTGAGTGAAGTAATTTAATTGATCTTGTTCCTATAGTTGAATTAAAATAACATTTTACTCTTTTTCACGAGACGGATGGCCACATACAGATGAATATATTGTCAGATTCAAAATATGCAATGAAATGTTCAAACTTGTGAATATGTTATAAAGTTTGCCTTTTTATGGCTATTTTGTTTTGTCATAAATCATCCATCGGAAATAAGTCGACATGCCAGTTACATGTTGAGCTGATAAAAGAAAAACATCAAGATCAAGGATTGATGGCGGAATGGATTTCATATCGGAGAGGATAAGATATATATCAATATTGATTTATTAAATTTATTCTTCTATTAATGTAGAAATGAATGTGTAAATAGATATAGATATAAGTAGATATATCACAAAATAGATGAATTTATTTTTATAAAATTGATCAAATGCTATAACATATATATACTACATATAGAACATTTATGAACTCCATTTTTCAAGATAAAAAATGACTAATAAGTTAAAACTAAATTGTTTTAGGAACTGATCCTCTGAAAAAACAAAGAAAGGCACAAGCAGTACCATCATTTTTTCCGTGGAGCAACAAACAGGAAAATGATGAAAGAAGTGAGAGAAGAGCAGCACGTAGTGTGAAGACGGAGGAGGAGAGACAGACAGAAGAACCTGTAGAGGTATTGATGGATGTCGATGATGAATTTTATACTGTAAGTGTTGAAGAAACGATTGGTGAACCGTCTACTGATGAATCACATTTAGCCGAGGCGGAAGAAAAAGATGTTTCGTATGCAGAGTCCTCAACGCAAACGTTTCCTACCCCTTTGGTGTCAGTAGAGGACTTCATTCATGACAGTGAGGGAATGATGTTCTACACAGGCCTTGCTTCACACTTAGATTTTCTTTTTGTACTTCATAGTTTAGGTCCTGCTGCTTATAATCTTCGATATTTGTATAACCAAGTTCAAAACTTATCTATTGAAAATCAACTTTTTTTAACTTTGATAAAGCTAAGACAAAACAAAACCAACTATGAATTAAGCCGTCTATTTGGAATTTCGAAAACTACAGTAGACAATATTTGGATAACCTGGGTAAATTTTATGGAGAGACAATTCAGAGAAATTAATTTCTGGCCTGACAGAGACACCGTCAGTTTTTATTCACCAAGTAACTTTTTTGAAAAATTTCCTTCGACAAGAGTTATAATTGATGGTACAGAGATTCCAGTCAAAAAACCCAAACCTCCTATTGCCCAACAATCCACTTTTTCTACTTACAAAAACAGAAATACTGTAAAAGTACTTGTAGGTGCTACTGCTGGTGGACTTATATCGTACATTTCCCCAGCCTATGGAGGGTCTACTAGTGACAGGCAAGTCGTGGAACGCAGCCCTCTGATTAACATTTGTGATCCCGGGGATTCGATAATGTCCGCTAAAGGCTTTAACGTCCAGGATCTGTTCGCCCCCAAAGATGTTAAAGTGAATATTCCAACCTTTTTCAGGAAAAAAAAAATCGTATGTCTAATAAAACTGTTTTAAGAGACAGAAAGATATCCAGCAAACGGGTGCATATAGAAAGGCTGATAGGACTTGCAAAAACGTTTAAAATACTGAAAGGACCCTTAAACTCTACAGAGACAAAATTGGCCAGTGAAATTGCTTTTATCTGTTTTACCATGTGCAACTTTAGAAAGTGCATTGTATCTAGACATGCATGAATCAATTGTATCCAAGATCATTTGAAATACATGTGTAGTAACTGTTGTCATTGGATATCTTTTGTATAATATATAAAGGTTCAATAATGAGGATTTATCTGCTGCTAAAACTATATTTGCAAAAAAAAACAAAAAAACAAAAAAAAAAACAAAAAAAAAAAAAGATGGGTTCTTTACAGGCTCTTAGTCTTAGATTGAACTAATTCTGCAATTTCATTTTGTTGAAATTCAAAATCTGTAATTTATACATATTTACTAAAGATTTTGGACAGAGTAATGCCCCTTGGGCTTAGAAAAACTCCAATTATTTGGGGGAGGGAGGGGGGCATAAGTGTTTTACAAACATCTTTAAGACTTGTTTTTTTACTTTTAAGATCTGCAGCAACAGTATGTAGCTGTAGTAAATTTTTAAGTATATCAAGATAACAAACATTGTATATTGTAGGAAGGAAAACGAGTTAAACTCTAAATACCATTCCAAAATTATCATTTAATTTCGTAATGAACATTTAACAACATGATTTAATCCATTTGATGGTAGTAAAACCTATCTAAAACAGCTCTCTTGAAATGATTTTCAAAGAATTTTTCCAGTTTCTTCAGCATCTTTTCTATGAAACTTTCATCTCTATGTATTTTGATTGTTTTCATGTCTTTCAGAGTGTAAACTACAAAAGTGCATTCATTTCTTCCTGAACAGAACATTTGTCCTTGCACTTGATAATAATAGTCATGTGAATTGTCAAGCTCAAATTTATCATTTATACATTTCAGATAGCAGACAGAATTTTCTGAGATTTCTTTGTTTTTTGCAGTGTAGGGACATTTGATTTCAACTAACTCATTATCATCAATGACTGCATCAGGTGATGCAGCTAAGTAGGGGTGTGTTTTAGACACAAAAATACCACAACTGTTGGCCTGTATCCCAGATTTGTCCTGAAACTCCTGTAATGCAACAGATTCATAGCATTTACCATGAAGAATAGCAGGTGCAAATATTTGTGGTGAATGTTTTGTCAAATTATTTGCTAGTTTATTAAAGTCAGTTTTCTCTGTGGCTTTACAAATTTTCCCAAAGTTAGAAGAATGAATTCTCTTTCTACGTTCAGTGCGCCACAGAAGATTGGTGCTCTGTCCACATGTCAGTCGTTCTGTCTTCACAATGTCTTCATCAGATATGTTTGTAATGTTCATGTTCCTTAACCAGTTGTCAGAAAGAGAATATTGTAGGTAATCATGATCTTTATCTAAAGCTATTGTGTTTGCAAATGGAAAGAGCTGAGAGACAGGGAAAGAATTGATGTTTGGATGATTGAGCCACACGTTTCGAAAAGCATTTTGATAACCAGGTGTACTGCGGAATTCTCTTGGCCTGGGATCAAAGTTGACATTTAGGTCTTGATTTGCCAAAGGCAAGTCCCTGGCTTTGATTGGACTACCCTTGTATCTTTTAGCTTGGTGAAAGGTTTGAAGGTGTTGTGTGCAGGTTTCCTCAGTTATAATGTCACCACATTCACTAAACATTTGCAAAGCAAATAAAACAGTACAAACATGCTTACACACAGCTGACGGACCCATCCCCGCTGCACATTCACATTGGCATTGCACGACACACCCATCAACATCCACACATGCATCCACTTTATATGAAATACTCCTCTTCATCTCTGCTTTACACTCAGCTCTCACATAAAACATACCAATATCACACGCCAAGCGCACATATTTCAGAAACTTGCTTTCATAAATATATTTCACATGATCATCCACACTTTTCCCCATTTTTCCTAAATATGCAGCAATAGCCTCTTGCTTAAGTGGTGTGAGTTGTGTGTCCTTGTTAATATCTTTATATTGGTCATAATTTGGCACTTTCATTTCATACTCTCTCTCAACATTTTCTCTGTTATCAAAGTTATTGTTTCTATCATATGCCTCTAGTCTGAAAATGTAAATCAAAATGTACATGTAAATACATGACATTGTTTTCATTTTTTTCAATGTAATGTAGTGTTCCAGGTCTGGACTGGTACAAACACTCGATTTAGCTTATGTAGCTTGAATTGCCTGTTGTAGCCTTATTAGCTACTTGAAGTACTTGTAGCTTCATTTAGCTATTTTGATGCAACTTATCACAATTTTGTTTTTTTAAATAATGTTGAAATGAACAAAAAATTGAAAAGATGTATTTCTATTGTTTGAGAAACTGAAACTGTACACAACCATATGCTAGAAAAATGCTAAATTAAGAAAAAAGTATGATTTAATGGCTAGAAAAATACTTCAGGTAAGTGAGCAAACTAAGCTATGTGTAGAATACAAGTTCCATATCGAAATCTACTGATTGTACCAGACCTGTCTGATCAGCTGATAGAGACGTCTCTCATAATATGTGCACGAGACTTTGTGTGGAGTTATTTTTTTTAATGTAAGAAAAAAATAAAATAGAGGTTATTCATTTTCCATAATTTGTAATATTGTCAGGTCCAGCACAATACCCCGATAAAGGTATATAGCTTGATAAAGCTATATAGCTTTATCAAGGTATTTTATGTAATGAAAACTCAAAAAAAAATTTAAAAATTAATTATTGAAAGTCAAGTTAATTCTGAGTTGTCAGTAAATTCACCCATGCATGTAAAGTACTCAAACAAAATGAAATCAGTAGAAAACATGTTTTGTGAGGAGACGTTATTTTATGCTTTCTTTATGATACCAGAGTGGGTTTTCATGCATGAGTAGACACACTGACAAGAACTCAGAACTCGACTTTCAGTATTTAATTTTAAAAGATTTTTTTTTTTAATTTTCATTACATAAAATACCTTGATCATGGTATTTTAAATACCTTTTTAAAGCTATATAGCTTTATCAATTAGCTATATACCTTTATCGGGGTATTGTGCTGGACCTGATTGTAAAAGTTCATTCATATCTCATTTTATTTAATCATTTAAATAAAATGTATTTTTATGCTAAACGCGATTGGCATTTGCCCGAGGAAATTATGGTTGAAAATGAAAACGTCGACCAGACCTTTCAACAAGCTCTCGTTTTCGACCCGAAACTCGAGCATTCCGTCGATGAAGTTCACTCTTAATATCTTTAAGACTCCACGAACCGTAGTCAGCCATTTGATAACTATTAATCCGAATGTTGTAATGACGATAACGCTGAAGGTTACTGAAAGTAATCTTTTGTCTTTAGAGGCGAGAAGAGCGTTGAACCTAATCGGTGCGCGCGCCACCTACATTGGGGGGCGGGTAATTTGGAATTTTATTTGCCATTGATGAATAATTCTTGTAACCCCAATTTTGCTTTTGAGTTGCACATATGTGGTTAATATGCCATCAGCATGACTTTGTTGACTTGTATACCATTTTCTTTTTTCTTTTCTTTTCTTTTTTTGTTTTACACAATAATCGAAGTACATGTGTACATGTGACTTTAAATCATTCTATTTGAAAACATAAGAACAGTCGGAGTCCGTTTCAACAATTACCATAATCATGTAATAAAGGTCTAAAATTCGCTTTTTAGCCCCTTCGATTCCATGATCAATTTTATTTTATCATTTAAAACAGTTCGATCATTCTGTTGCCATATATATACAAGGACATTTGCATTTAAAACGTAAAAAAGAAAAATTGCCAAAAGAGAAATGCAACCGTAAAGAATTTGAATCACTAGGTGGCGTATCGCGGCAGAATGCTTCTCTCTCATTGGTTAGATTTTCAGAGAAGAAAGAAGGACAAAATGGCGAAGAAAACACCAAGAATTTGCTCAAGAATAACAACAGAGATGAGAAGGTCTTTTGAATCTACACTGAAGAAAGGCACCCCAAACGGCAGATTAGATACAGGTAGTTATTTGTTACAGTTCAGAGCACCTTTATTTTTGTTTTTATCGTCTAAAATCGTAAGAATAATGTTGACCTAAAATGGGGCGTTCCAAAAATTCAAAATGACCATTGTACAGTTGTAAGTATAGGTTATAGGCCAAAAACTGTCCATTCTGTGAGAAGAAAGAACTGTTGGAGGGCCGTTAGGCCCGACAATAGTTCTTTTTTCTCACAGAATGGACAGTTTGAGGCCTATAACCTACTCAAAACATTTACCCCATTGTGTTCATAATGCACTCTCTTAGAACTTTTTCTCATCCATTGTATTAAGTTAGCATTGTCTTGTATTCATTGTTATTGTGAACTTAGTGGACAGTTACAGGTAAGTTCAATTTTGAAACAACTGACTAAAGAATATTTAATCACAAGGCATGAGATTCAATCACCATTTTGATGTGATTGTGAATGTTGAAAGCATGTCTTCTTCCAAGGAAGCATATTTTGATGCAAAACAACTTCAGATATGAAGGGCGATGCATAACGGGTATGTCATTCTTGTGATATTTTGAACCTAGGATTGTCAAGAAAATGAACTTTGAGCTCAAGGTGGACGTTTTATTTTTCAAATATTTCTCAACGTTTGATCAAGGGTTTTCAAGGATGCAGAAAAACAAAGGGAACGTAGAAAGTAGGGATGTCAACGAGTACCCGGTTAACAGGGTACTCGATCGAACGTCCGAGTATCGAATACTAAAATCGGTACTCGGTTACTCGGATGTATATTTTTGAATGTTTCTAAGCTCATTTATTAATGCATTAAAACATCGGTCTTAAAAAGTAAAATGTTCATTTTAGGGTTTCCTACGCCACTAAATGACCGTTATCGCCTGAGGCAGTGTTTATACAGTAATTATCGTGACCAAGCACCTGTTACCTGGCTATTCTCACCTTCGACTGTCTTCCTTATTTTTTGTTTGCTTTAATTATTTGTTTTCATTGAACATCGTTTAAGGTCCATCATGTTTAAATAAATAAGATAATTTAGTCAATTCTCCAAGAAGCCGAAAATTCTCGCGAAAAGAGACAGATGATATTACACGTGCAAACGGATTGTTTCTCGTGTGTTGTTGGTGCAAATAACATTCTAATAGTATTCAGATCGAGATATTTCCTTCAAATTTAAGTTTTGATGTTCATTGTGAGCTGGAATATACATTTCATCATTTATTGGAATAATTACAATGTTTCAGTTTTTGTGACTTGGAATGGATTATTTAATTACACTGTGAAACTGTTGGATTCATAGCCTGAAAAATATTGATTTGTGTTTATTTGTGTTGTGTTTTCTTAATCTAGTAAGTTACCTGTAGCCATCCAATAAGTAACTGAAAACTGTCCATTATTTTTAATAATGGACAGATTTTTAAACTTATTGGACAGTTTCAGGTAACTTATTGGACTGTTTTGGGCCTTGCAAGAAATAGAAAGCATCAAAAGAACAAAAGATGATGTCATACTAATGTTTTAATTATTGTGAAAAAGCGCCTTGTAAATCATTCTCAGCTTAGGCTGTTATACATATAATTAACTGCTGTTTAAACCCTTGCATGTATTTTGCACCATTGTATTTATCTTTCATGTTTTTCGTATGAATATTAGAATATGCTATTGTATTTTCTGCATCGTCCCGATCATGTTAAATTTACATAATTTAAAAATTACAACGTGTTGTAGTATTCCGGAATTTTAAATGTAGGTTGGTTTTCGAGGATAATATCGTTATGTACTTGTATCCGGTGTTAACCTTTTCATTTGGAAAATCGAAAGATTTGACCCCACGATAATGTTTTTTTTCAGAAAAGGTGAGCTTTATTGTTCATTATAGCTGCTTGATGTGTTCAATGTTAATCTCAGAAGTAGTTTCTTGTATCGTACATTTATTTTTTGCTGAATTGTTTTTATCATTGATGGAAGACTGTGCTACACAGCTGAAAAAGGGGGTCAATATATTTTTAACATACATGCAATCTACTCTAGAATCGTAAATATTAGACATGTAAGAGGGCATCATGATGAGAGAATGCCATCGTGTAGTATTGTATCACTGTGAAATGCCAATTTGTACATGTTGTAGTCATGAAGGTAAAATTTCTGAGAACTTGCAGATATTTGGGCTGTGAAAGTGACTTGATAATTTTCATAATGCCGCACATTATTCAAGTTGAAGTATTTTATTTTCATACCATACATAAGGATTTGAAAGCAAATGTCGAAAGTGAATAAACTATTTATATACAAAGATACATAAGCATCTTTTCTTACAAGGCATAATTATGATGAATTAAACTTAAAATGAGATAATTTATTTTAAATTAAATTTTAATTTCATGTTGACACATTTGCATGTTTTGATCTATATGAAATGAATAAGACTATTTAAGCAACCTAAAACTTGATTTAGTGTGCATGGTTTAATTCTTCATTAGAAATACTTATGTTATTTTTGTACCTTGGGCTTCAAATATTAAATGTGGTGCTACACCGTGCAGTTTCTAAATATCAGAAATCACTTTTAAATCATATTAACCATAAGCATGATTCTCTTGATATCAACAGAACAGCTATAGTTTACCTGTATATAAATTCTGCATTATGATAGACTGGAGCTTGATGAAATGAGCAATTGGCCATTATCAATTTCTTAAGTTGCATGCATTGATATTATATAGTCATATACTAGTATTTGTTTGTTGCTCGTAGAAATTATGATATCCGTTTAGAGAACTTTTTATTCATGTGGATACATCACCAACACAGTCTCTGCTCTCATCCGAGGGAGCGGTCT
>PRKT01000961.1:74142-99142 GCA_003671525.1 Saccostrea glomerata
GGTGAAATCTTGC
The DNA here is from genome assembly GCA_003671525.1 of Saccostrea glomerata. Taxonomy (NCBI): domain Eukaryota; kingdom Metazoa; phylum Mollusca; class Bivalvia; order Ostreida; family Ostreidae; genus Saccostrea; species Saccostrea glomerata. The sequence goes on from PRKT01000961.1 coordinate 74,156, forward strand.
ACTTCATGGGACAAAAGCATTAAAAAAAATTTAGGGTCGGCACTATATATTAGGGTCGGTCGGGAACAAACATATTTTTTTTTCTAGGCTTTACATGATACTCAGGTGACCTATAAGGTCTGTGGGCCTCTAGTTGTTATTCAAATATCATGAATCATGGTCTAAGGGTCTAGGTTAGGGGTACAAAAAATATTTTGATGAACAAGTAAAATGAAGAAAAAAATCCTTAATTTACTTTGAAAATCTTATCAGAAACAAATCCATACATGCATATTCAATACATAAAAATACATTCAAGTTTGTTTATTTCATTATCCCTTGTCAAGTGTTTAAAAGAGGCAACTTTAATAAACTTATGAGATTTTACACTTGATAAATTTTTAGATTTTATTTTAAATCATTCTGATCAAAAATGCTGAAAATCTGAAATTAATCAAACAAAGGCTTGTGCTAGAACAGTTTTACGAACTTTCAGTTTGTCAATCTTATTAAAATTAAATGTTAGATGTGCGCTAGAATCTAATGGCATCCTGTAGAGTGTCACGTCAGACGTTAAATTCTATTAACCAATCAAATACTCGAATGCAAAAATTATTGTATTTGATTTATTGGAATGAATAAGTCTAGAGTCTGAGTTGTTCAAATTTGACATTTGACGTGACCTTCTATGGATGCTGTTAGATGTTGTGTAGCGAGTATTCAAGAGGATCTAACATGTTGTTTTATTTAGATTGGGATTTTGTTAAACAATATTTTTATATATTTTCAATAGGTTGAAGTAACTGAAGAGCAGGTCAATCCAACTTGAACTTGAAGTGCAAGTGGGTCTTGAAAAATTTGGACCACTCAAGGACTTTTCTGTTGGTTGATGATGGACTACAAACTGAATATTTAACAAAGAAATCCACTTTGGTGCTTATTGGCTACTAATGATGTGAACTTGTGCATTTATTATACCAAGTACTTTTACATTTCCTTGATGATACTAGACTTGCATATACCGAATTCAGGTTTAGTTGATTCATTGCAGTTCTAAGTTCCTCTCGCAAGATTATATCTCTCATGTATGAGACATCATTAAATGCAGACATTTTCTCTGTCCTCCTGTTGTGACATGAGAGCTCGGACTTAGTTGTAAAAATATTTATGATGCAAGAGAAAATAAATGGCCAAGCCAATGTATGTAAATGTTGATAATAACATTAAATATTCTTTGATAACTAGTGTGAGTGTGTTTTGTTTTTTCCAATATGAAAATTCAGGGGGAAAATGAGTTTTGGTTGAAAAGCTGGGCTAAATTGTATAATTTATAGTGTTTCTGTTGCGGAAACCTATGGTACACCATATGTATTTCAACCGTATACGCATACTGAAACCTTGCGTAAACCTCAAGTTTCAGCAAGTTTCAGTTGCGGAAACCTATGGTACACCATATGTATTCCAACCGTATACACATACTGAAACCTTGCGTAAACCTCTTGTTTCAGCAAGTTTCAGTTGCGGAAACCTATGGTATACCATATGTATTCCAACCATATACGCATACTGAAACCTTGCGTATACCTCAAGTTTCAGCAAGTTTCAGTTGCGGAAACTATTTGGATTCGTGGACACCTTTGGTTTCCGCACTGCGGAAACTTGATGAAACTTGAAGTTTCCGCACTGAAACTTTGCTGAAACTATTAGTAACCTTAAGTTTCCGCAGAGTTTCAGTAGAGTTTCAGCCATGTGGAAACTGTATTTTTCATCCAGTGCCCATATTCAAAGCAGATTTTATTAGATATTAGAAGAATAATTATTCTATATTAGAAGAAGCACATGTAACTAAAACAAAATGAATAAAGTTTCCATAAGAAAAACATTATATAAACTAAATTTTATGAAATTCTGTTTTAATGAAGTTAAGTATTATTATTGAAAAAAAATTTACCTCTGCACGCCTTTGTCGTTTCTAACAAAATAAGGAAAGATATAATTGTAAAAAAAAAAATTGGAAAGAAAATACTATATTCCTTATTGGTTTATATTTAAGAATCAACCAAAATGGAAACAATTTCCAAACAGTTGAACTGCAGAATGCGTTCTCCAAAGTATCATTAAAATATTAAACGAACACTTTTCTATAACGTTTATCACATTTTATAAGTTAAAAAAACAATACAAAACAAATAAAAATCAAGTAGAGCTTCTGTAATTTTGTTTGAAAGAAAATAACTTGCCCGTTGGCTTTCAAATACATATACACTCAAAAGAAATAGAAAGAAATAATTTAATGATCTGTCAACCCTAGCTGTTTGTACGTGTAAACACTTTATTCACACACACAAAGCACCCAGTAAAAAAATTCAGCGTTAATAATACACACACTACAGGCTACTGACTGTTAAGTTCTACAATGACTTTGGTAATTAACCTTTACCACTCTCAGACATTAAAAAGACGTCAACTGCTTAACAGACTGGGAAACATAGAACTGTTCATAATTGCACATAATTTTGCAAAATGTACATTATTGTAGAGTTTATTCATGTCGAAACCTACGATAAATTCCGTCACATAAAGAGCCTTGATTATGAAATGATAATTTTGTGTTTGCATAATTGATTTAACGGTTTTAAGACATTTTCGTTTTGCGCCTTGGTCTCTCAAGTATTTTGATTGAACAACAAATCAGTAGTTAAACAAGAGAAGGATAAAAATGTAAAATACATATTTTAACAGTATGATTTAAGAATAATGAATTTCAAATCAAAACAAAAATGATATATCTAATAAAAATCCAAAATGAATACAAGTAATTGGAGAAAATTATTAAATTTCACACGGCGATTTCCGTATGGAATTATCGTTGGTAATAAACAATTTACTGTAACAAGTTAGATAATTCGCTTGGTGATTTTGTGAGAAATTCATGATTACTTGTGATTTCCATTTATTTTTTTCTGAGAAAAAATGAAATAAAAAGATTGTAAATTGAAACTCATGGTCAAAATACTTTTATTTGCTACAGTAAAAACTCTACCATCTTTATTGTCAATAGATAACTATAAATAGCAAACTATAGTGTTCTATATGTTTTTGTTTCGCTAAGGTAGTTCAAAGTACGTCTTTGATCATATGCAATCATGAATTGACCATATATTCTAGTTTACAGTCGTTTATCGGGAGAAAAAAATTCTATACAAATATGGTAACAAAAACAAAAATGATATATCAAATATAATAAAAATACAAAGTAGACTTTACAATTAGTTAGACATATTTGTCTGACAGAACAATAGGAATGTATTTATTTGGTTTATAACATTTTATTCAGAGCGCTAGTTAGAGAATTAGAGGAAAAGAAATTGGAGAAGAAAATACCATGGTACTATATGATTTTCGAATAAACTAAATTGGAAAAGTTAACAAATTGTTTGACTTAAAGTTACTAAACAAATGTCCAATTCAAAGATATAAATTTAAAAAAAAACGCTATTACACAATCAGCTCACTGTTTTAATTTTTTTTTCTATTTTGTCTTTGCCTTTTCCAAAATTTCATAAAAATATTACAATTGCAATTTTACTACAAAGTGCGTCACATGATTGGTAATCATGCCCATCCATCTTATCAAATTATGAAAAATAATCCACTCTTTCTCTTTTTAGAGTTTTATACATGCAACATTTGGTGTTGTTTTGAAAATAAAAATAGCTAAGATTCATATGTGATCAAAATACTTACTGTGGTCAATTCTTCCATTTCCTATAAACAAAAAATGGCAGAAATAATAGTACAAAATTATTAAACAAAGGAAGTAAATTTATATCATTAAATATGCCTATTTCGTAGTATTATATCAACTTAATTAGTATTGTATAAAATCCTGTTTTCCTTACACACAAATCACCCAGTGAATATCTTTATTTTAACATCGGATTCCCATATCTTACCACCACCTTGTTTTGAATACTTTCTGTTAAATTATTTAATGGCTTGGTTAATTAATTTTTATCACTCTCTGACATCAAAAAGATATCAGCTGCTTAATTGCCTGTGTAACTTAGTTGATAAATGCACATAATTAAGCAATAATATACATTTTGTACAAAGGTTTATTTATGTCTAAACCTACGATAAAGTTTGACACATAAAGAAAACGAATCACGAAATTGTTATATTGTGTTCGCATTATTGATTAAAACGCCCCTAAGGAATTTTCATTCTGTCCTTTGTTATCCGACAAATACCGTTCAATTATTTAAAATAAAAAAAACACCAACGCATCATTGGTAAATGATATTATACATGTGTAACACACTCTGTACTACATCTTGTTTGACCACATCCGTTGAAAGTCACGTGATAGATGTGTACAGTATGTACTACATATAGTTTATAAACAAATTCTAATATCTCAAGAGTATACCCTAGTTACAACAACAACAAAAAAATATGAGTTATTTCTAGATACATGTACCAAAAAATATATGTCCTTTAGAATGCATTTCGTGCATTTATAAAATAAGTATCCTGACTCCTGGAAAGTAGCAGCACTTTTCAAAGTAAAGAAAATATTCTTGATTTATATTTTCAAATTATTTAAGATTTCATTATATAGACTATGTTCTTGCGAAGAGGCGACTGAATTACAATTTACGATCTTAAATATGCTAAAACTTGACCCACCAAAAAAATTCTTTTTTATTAATAAAAGGCAGTTTTCAATGTATGACGTCATGTTGACATAACCTGCTTTTTCAAAATTTACTAGCCACAAAAATTAATGCGTTGGTTAATTAAAATATTGTTTATTACGCTTACACTGATCAAATATTTTCGTGTACTGTCACGTTAGTGGAGCAAAGAAAGAAATTCACACGGCGATGTCCGTATTGAAATAATTACGAGGGCCGTTCAAAAATTACACGGACTTGTTGCACAGAAAAAAAAAAAATTGACGACATAATCTGGAAAAATGCCATACATAACATAAAACAACATTTTCTTTTCATATCAAAGTGTTGTAAATTTATATCAGTTTTAGTTGATTTTTCGGGACATATTATTAAATGACAGAGTAGGAAAACCGACGACGTTATGGGCATTATAAAAATAATATGAACTTTCATTTTCTCAACATTTTCCCGAGAGTTCCTGTACAATTTGAGTTACATGTACATTTACCTTATCTACTCAACATCCATACAACCAATACTTGTCAATCTTAAACTCTATAAAACATGAAGAGCATATTCTTTTTTAGTTTTAAAACTAAAAACTGCAGGTACTTAGGAGATATAGAGTGACATTGATCACTCTCAATTACGTTCTTAACAATCCAGATAAAGTTTCCATCGAAAATCTTCTTCCTGTCCTCCCGTATCGCCTTTTTACAGAGGTCTTACTGTCTAAAATTAATTTGCTATTTGTAGAAAAATATCACAAATACCCTAGTTTACTACGTGTTTTCAGCCTCTGTTGTTACTCCTCACTAAGATATTGACAGTAGTGAAGGAAAAACTTCAAGAGTACTGTGCAACTATATATTCAAGAAGTGGTGTAAATCAAATGTGGATACTAAAAAATTCCAAAGAACTTTTGGACAATTTGCAATCACAAGATTTTACCAAAATCAACAGCTTAAAAACTTACGACTTTTCATCTTTATACACAACCATTCCTCAAGCTAAATTAAAATCCAGGCTTTTTGATATTATTGGTAGCTGCTTTTTCAATAAAATGGAACTCGTAAATTTACTTACCTGGTCATTGGTCATTTGCAAATTTATTTTGCTTAAAAAAAGATACTAATTGCATACGCAAGTACTCTATAGTTGACATCAAGAAGATGCTTGAGTTTCTGATTGACAATATCTATGTGGTTTTTGGAGACCAGGTCTTCCAACAATCTATTGGAATTCCTTTGGGAACCAACTGCGCTCCGTTATTAGCAGACCTATTTTTGTATTCATATGAAGCAGAATTTATGCAAAATCTTATGCGTGAAAAGAAGAAAACTCTTGCTGTGGCCTTCAACTCGACCTTCAGATATATCGACGACGTACTGTCAATTAACAGTGGTAATTTCCATTCATACGTCGATACCATATATCTAGAAGAGCTTGAGGTCAAAGATACGACAGAGTCTGACACAACTGTTTCATACTTCGATATTTTACTTGAAATGAACGTTAATGGTAACCTACCAACCAAGTTATTAACTGACAACTTTGACGACGATACGCAAGAGCATGCTTTACAATGTACGTATGAACTATTTCTAAAACGAGGTTAATTATTGACAAGCAAGTTGATGAAACAAGAATATCAGCAGTCTCGTTTAAAGTCATCATTTCGTAAGCTCTATGGTCGATATAATGACCTTGTCAGAAAATACAATTTATCATTGAGTCAAATGCTGACTGACGTTTTTCATACCAATTGTTAGTCTATTATTTATACACTGAATTAACGACGGATTTTTCTGTTATTTCATGAACATGACAATGAGCACACAGCGGGTGTGAACGGTCAGCAGGGGATGCTCGCTCCTCCATGGCACCTAATACTACTCTGATACCTCGGGGGTCTGTGTTTGCTCTGCTCCTATCTTTTATTGTTTTATGGACTTTCATACTGAATACTGTTTGTTATCTCCGACGTCATTTTCACAGTCATTTTCAAAGCAATCGCATCGGAGAAAAATCACTATTTTTCTGTTAGTACTTCAAATATCACGGCAGAAATCTAAATACATAATAATAGAACAATATAAAGAAACATTTGAGAAAATCGTCGAAAAATATCGCGAATTATAGAAAATTAATGAGTTAAATTTTGGATTTCGCATGCTTTTGTTTGAATTTTTTTCGTTGTGTTCCGTGCTATATGTACACAGCGATAATTTTAGGAGACTATGATTTAAAATACAGACATTTGCACAAAATTTATTGGAATCTTTCAGATATATATTTCTGAGAAATTTCATAACTATATGACGTCTGTAAAAATAAATAATAACCGAGTCCGCGTAATTTTTTAACGGCCCTCGTATCTTTGGAAATAAACAATGTACTTCAAAAAGTTATATTAGTGAGTCGATGAATTTAAAAGAAAGAGAATAGTGGCTCTTATACAAAGTTACCTGTGATTTTCATTGATTTGTTCATGAGAGAAAATCAAGTTTCTAATTTGAAATTTATCGTCAGAATACTTTGATTTACCGTAGTAAAAACTCTACCACCATTTTAATCTATAGATTTCTATATCAAATATCATACGATTGTGTGCTTTATTTTTGTAGTTCAAAGCACATCTCTCGTCAAACGCAATCATGTATTAACCATATATTCTAGTATAGAGTCTATTGTCGGGATACCAAAACTATGATATTGTCACATTAGAATTTCAATCATGTTGACCAATCTATCTGACAAAATAGTGAGAATGCGTATATTTGGTAATAACATTTTATTCAGAGGGCTAATTAGAGAATTAGAGGAAAGAATTGGAAAAAAAAACAAAGTACTAATTGATTTAAGAATTAACCTAGTTTGGAAATGTTAGCAAATAGTTTGAAAGTGACTCCACGAACGTCCTTTTCATATATAAAAATTTAAAAAAATTCATTGTTGCTCAGTTGTTTTTATTCTATTTAAGGTAGGTCGGGGGTTTACTGCATAAAAATTCTTACGAGAAAACATATCCTGAAAATTTGATAAAATGTTCCTTAGAATTTAAAGCGTATCATCTGCAATTTTTATTAAATTTGCCTAAGTATTTTAATGTTATAGTACTGTAAACGCGGTATAGTTTTTAATCCTTTTTTACGCTTTTACCATTGAAATATATGGGAATATGACGTTTTTATGCCAATTTTGTGAAAATAGTTTCTTTTAAAAAGGTTGGATAACTTTTTTAAGACGTAGTCGAATTCTTTAAGAATTTCAAAATGTCAAGATGAAGTAAAATCAAAACTATTGATATAAAAAAATCGATATGTCTTCTGGCTAGATTTTTTGCTAAATAATTTCAAAGTTTTTTTTTAAATGCTAAAATTTGGCGTTTATGGCGTTATTAATATCTCCAACGTCATTCGTTGGACGTAGTCACGTTTACAGTACGGGTATTCATATATTGACATATTGAATATGCAAGAATGAAAAGGTGATATCGATACAAAATTTAATTTTATTTATCCTTTAATTTATTGCGGAGACATATTAGGATGACCAGTACTTATTTTCACTAGTATTGTGAAATTCATATTCTAATCACAAAGTCAAAATAAACGGTATTAATAATCCTCGTGCAGCGACATTAACATGCAGCAACAATGTTCACCGCGAGTGAAAAAATATTAGTACCTGTATTTTTAAGAAATGCATGGTCAATAGGATTTCAGGCATGAAACAAAAATTTAATCACTTTATTTGAAAACGGTAGGAAAAACATCCCTATAATGAGAAATAAGTGGGCAAGCAAGGGGGGGGGGGTTACCTGCAATGTTCTTTCTATATTAGTCGCAAACTATAGTATAGTGCTCTAAATCTCAAACATTTTTTTAATTTCGAAATTTCTTAATTTACATTTTGTAGAACACTTTTATTTAGCTTTTATACGTTGAGCTTTTGTCATAAAAATATATAGAAACAAATGTACTTATAAATTGTTTACAGTGTTTTGTAAGTCTTAAAATACAGGTGTTTGAATAAAGATTTTTAAATGCATTTCTAAATTTATTAGCAAGCAAACAAGGCGAGTGCACGAGATTTAAATACATAACAACCAACCAATATTAATAAAAATAATTTAAAAAAAACAGGAAAATACTTGAAATTAAATACACATGTTTTTAGTTATTAGGATTAATTTCCATTCTGAAAAGTATACGCATATTTTCGCCCCAGCTTTGATTTGAAGTCAAGTTTCCCTGAGTTTCAAATATCGTGCGCACATACAATACCTCAAGTTTCTCGCTAAGAATTTTTTTATTCATGATAACTTTCATTCTGCAAGCCATAACTTTTACGCTGATTTATTCTGATTGACTTTTAGCAATTAAGTTACACTTCTTTCTTACACTGCTTTCATTTGGTATTGTATTTAATTAGTCCTAAGACATTACATATAATCACACCAGAATTCAGACTGAAATTCAATTATAAAACATGTACCAGGTATACGTACAAAAGCATGCACTATGTGTTAAATCTACTTTTAAAATTGTACAGACTTGAAGTCATTTACAGAGAATTAAACGGGAAACAAAGTGACGTTGCCTTTGTGACGTAACTGACGTCATAATCAAATGTGCACAAAACAACCGCTCGAATCGTCAAAATTGTGTACCAAAATTGATGACAAAAGCAAACCCGCGACCTACCTTAATACTTGCGTTTTCCAAAATAGCATAAAAATACTATACTCAATTCCTATGATATTGCGTGTTCAATTGTATCGCGGTATTTCTGTTTTTGAGCTTGCACGCGCTGAAAACCGCACGTGACGGCCAGATATTTTTAGAACATATCCATGTTGAGTTTCGCTGACAATTTTTTTAAACAGAACTCTGCATCCTTTAATTGGTAAACTTTATTTCGGTAACATTTTTCATTTTTGTCGACATTGACAAATTTTACGAATACTATGTGATATATATCATTATGAAAACAACGTGAAAACTAAGATAACAATGTAAGATCGGCACATACTGTAGTTTGTTGTTTAATATGAAAACAAGACTTTGAAGATAACGTGTTTTCCTTTTTGGAAGTGTAAAAAAAATTAAGAAGTATGGAGAACAATTTTTTTAAAAAAATTAACAAAAAATTTAGAATTGTTATAGCTGATCAAAAATTTGCACACTTCAGTTTAGGTTGAACATATGTTGGAACATTACTAATTATTTATTAAATAAAGCTTATTTTTTCCTTCTTCTTTAAATATTCTTCAATAAAAACAAATTTTCTTATGAATTAAAATTCAAACTTAAACCATTAAATAATTTTATATGAAAAAATTGCAGCAGATTTTTTTTAATTTCAGGAAAAGTTTCAAAGCGATAGAAATATAATAAAACAGTACGATACTGAACTCTGGACACGATATTATCCAGACTTTTTACTTCCATTCCTCAATGTGATATCAAAAATATTTTTATATCACTTGATGGAATTTTTAAACAGTATCCCAGCGTATTATGTTGAGCTCAGAAACATCTCAACTTCTAAAGATACGGAGTCCTAAAACTCAGAATTCCATGGGAGAATGGCGGGATTTTCAGTCCCACCAACTATCCCACCATTCTTCATGGGAGAAAAAAAAATCAGATGGGATATTTTTTCCTAAGGAATTTTTTCTCCCACTAAGAGCTGAGGCATGAACAATCAATTTCTGCTTTTAATTTTAGACAAAATTTAACTTTGAAATTACAAAGTCTACCATATATTATTTTGTAGAGCACAATGTCATGTTACGCTACATACAATTTTTTGGCAGAAAGGCCACCGTCTTTGGCACATGCACAGGACAAATATACCTATGAATTAAAGAAAACTGTTTAAAACGCCGATATTTCGAAATTTGAATCTGGCCACACTCAAATACCGTTTCCAAACTTCGCATGCATGAAAATATTACATATATGCAATCTTAGAGGTACTCACGTGTGGCCAATATGAATTTTACATTTTATGAACGTTGACAGTTTTTTCTTTAAAATTTCACGAATTCTGCGAGGCATATATTTCATTTTCAAAATGCACGAATAAATTGGGGCTCGTCACATACACAAAACATACTCACTCTGAAAGTTCTATTTCTATATAATAAGCCTGGATTCTTGCTAAGAAAAATATGTAACAATTGCTGCACCGGGCTTCACTTTGTATTGAAAAAAAAGATTTTGTAGTTATTTTTCATGAGATTTAATTATATTTATCCAGTCACCAAATTTGAAAACTTTTCAGAATTTATTATATCAGATAATATTGTCATATAAGGCACTGACATGTGTATGTATGTCTAGAGTATTAATGACCTTTAAAAATATATACACATACAGAGCTATTGTAAGGCTAAGGTGTACAAAGGTAAGCAGTTACTGTAGAATGTTCAATTGCAAGGGAATTTAACGACGTTACGACGTAATGACGTTACGTTACAAATAATGACGTTCCTCATGTAAATTTCATTCAAAACAATGCCAATGTCAAATATCTTCGAATTTTCTAAAAAGTATTATAGATATCTAAAGCAGGAAAAAAGTTATGAATAGCTACAAGTCTACAATATCGTTATAAAAATCCTCATTAAATATCTTTGTTTAAATGGGATAAATCCCACGGATTTTGACAATCAAGTGATATGTCCCATACGTTGTGAAACATGAAATATATCTCATACAGTAGGACAATTACCAATTTCTCATCATAATATAAAGAAAATATACCAACTATAGCAATGAATTGCAGAAAATAATTCATCATCAATATCCGTGGGATTTATCCCATTTGAACAAATCTGTGGGGAAAAATCCATTAGGAGAAAATATCCCATCTGACATTCTCCCATGGGATAAACGTGAGATATTTGGTGGGACTGAAAATCCCACCATGAGTTTCATATCTTTAGAAGTGGAAATGTTTGTGAGCTCAACATGAAACTTTGGAATACTGCTAAAAAATCCCACCAAGTAATGTAAAAATATTTTGAATATCAAAATTAGAAATGGTAGTAAAAAGTCTAGATTATGTTGTGCTCAGAGTTAAATGTCGTACTATTTAAAATATTTATCTTTGCAACTTTTATTCATAGTCTTTTACTTTTTATTACATCCTTTTCTTTAAAAAAATGGTTATTGTACATTGTATCAATATTTGCCTTCTTCTTTTTATATCCTAAATTTTGAGTGTAAAAAGAAAGAAAGATTTAAGACTTCAGTATAATTTTGGAGAGAGTTGTGATGCTTGTAAATGAGGAATGTCTGTCTACAAAGCAACCAAATCCATTTTCTTCTTAAATATCCTCTTAGATTTAGAACAAGGGATAAAATCCTATTAGTCTTAAACTAACCATATTTCCACTTCAATATACAGGTGGGTAGAAGAGGAAGTACTTCTAACTGCCCGCTTTTCTTGAATATGTATAATTCTATATACTTCATTAGTTGATAATCTTTGATTTCAGTTTGAAGTACAATATAGTAAAAGTTTAATTACATCAATGTCATTTAATTATAGGTAGATCATAGTTTACTTGCACTATTATTATTATTTTTTAAATATGACACTGTTAGGCGGCCTTAGACTAATGTCAACCGGATATCGCGATACCATAGATCGAACTCTTTTGCGTAGTAAGGTAAACAATGGTACTTCTTTTTGATAGCTCCTAGTAAATAAACAACACGATAAAAATTCAACAACAAAACAGGAAATATAGATAAATAATAAAAGAAACTAAAAATGATATTAGTTTCTTAAAATATCCACAGAGATGTGGTAAATAATTTTACAAAATAAGTTTACTACCGCGATACCATAGGAAACCGGCGTACATGAATATTCGCAATTTTTCTACAACCTACCCCACATTTTGTTAGTAAGCACGCTAATCCATCCACTTAAATGCATAAACAATTCAATATTTAACGTTTAAGAGTTTTGAAAATGCAACATTTAGTGTTGTTATGAAAGAAATTTATTTTCTGTTATCTCTCATTATTAGAGAAGAAAACCCATTAAGGTCATCAGCAAGGAAATAGACAATCAAAATGAACATAGACATTATAATGCACTCTAATGTAGTTTTATATATAAAGCGACAATTTCTGCTTTGCGGGTATGTTAAGAAAGCATATAAGTCATTTTTCGGGAAATTCAGACTTTTTAAAGAAAATTTAGTTTGATAATTTACCAAAACCGCTGATAAGCGTAAACTATTATTATCTATTGCATAAAGATAAAAAAAGTGTCTAACGCAACGACGTGCAGGACCCCCACGGCATCACGTGACTTCTATTTAAAGCCAAATTTTCCTTAATAAAAAAGCGACCAGAACAACAATACCCCGGAGTTTAATAATTTCTTTGAGTAAATAATGTAGTTGAAAAACATCTATTTTGCCTAAAAAGTGCTGCTAGAATCCCACTGTCCCGTCAGTAAAATAATTATTCCACACATTCGCACGAAACCTTACCCGATGTTTTGAATTTTTTACCTATGAACCGAGATTTTTCGTAAAACCATGCTTGACTCGGGATTCTAGCAGCACTTTCCAAGTATTTTAGGATGCAAACTTTCCTTCTGTACAAATTCTATGTTTTGAAATACACAGCTTATTGTTGTTCTGTAGCATGATTTTTGTCACAATTGACAGAGGAAAGGCCGACCGAGATACGTATATAGCTGACTGTCTTCGAAAGAAAATATAATCGATAAATATAAATTAGCTTACCTGTTTTAATAATTGAACTCCAGATGAATTTCACAAAATATTCACGATATTTGCTTTTAAACTCCATTTTACGTATCTTTGTTCATGCCGTCAAAGCCAAATTCTCTTTACACGACATGATAAATTCCCGATCAATTCCAAAGTTATTTGATGTACACATATGACGTCATCGGTGGTAGATTTTAATCAAAATGACAGAATACATCATGATGAAATAAGAACATTTTATTTTTGTTAATGTTTACACGTATCTATTAATTTTCTAGACTTGTATTATATCTCTAAATACCAATTTTACAAAAACCTTTTGTTCTAAAATTGACGTCATCTTGCCTACTATGACGTCATAATGTAGCACTGATTTAGTCAAGCTAGAATATTTTGTATGCTTCCTTATCCCCCCTGCGTTCTTTTTTTTTCATTTTCGGCAACTTCTTTTGGTCTAAAGTTTTAATTTTGGACTCATGCACTATATATATCTTTAGCAGAATTGTGCCACTAAAATAAATGTCAATGACAGCACCAAACATATGTCCAAGACACTTGATGTACTCAAACCCAGGTTAACCTTCGGCTGATAACGCATTTATTATACTGCTCTACAAAAAACTTTATTTTTTCTGCTTAACATCTGCACCGAGTAATTCAGTAAACAATGAGTCAATCTCCCAAATTTTAATTCAGGTAGTTGCCTACATTTTACATTGCCACTATAGTTTCATTGATAAATTTACAAAAATTAGATTTCAATGATTTATTTATTATATGTATTCCTTAAAAATTTTCACAGGTAAAGTCTTTAAACGTGTTTATACATTAGGTAAGGGTATGTTTTTTTATTAAAAGAAAAAAAAGTAACGTCAGGTGCTTGTGGAACGGGAATACAGTAAAACTCGTTAAGTACGAACACGGATATAACAAATTCACGGATATAGCGAAGTTTTTCTAGGTCCCCCGCAAAATTCTTAACAAATCTTTGTAAATTTTTACGGTTATAACGACCTCAGATATAACAAATTTACGGATATATCGAACTAATTGTGAGTCCCGTTGAGGTTAAATATAATGCAATTCACATCTATAATAACGAACTTTTAAAGATCTCAGAATTTGATAATAAGATTAAACTGACTTTATTTTCTTTAACACTTTACAACTTACAAAATTGTTATGCAACATAAACTGAATCCCCACGTTATAGAAATATTACGTTACCATTACCCCGCAAGTACTTTCTAGCAGGGTACAAGTTTCTCTAAAGTTTAGTGTAAATAATGTCATGAGTAATATTTTAATAAGAAAATAATTTTCCTTATTTTATGAGATTAAGCAAGTATGGAATTTGGCAATAAATTGAAGATTTAATGAACTTTTGAAAGTGCGTAAAAATGCGTGATTGCGGGGAAACGGTAAATGCGTGATTTTGCGTGAGAAATAGGAAATGGTATATGCGTTAAAATGCGTGACTGCGGGGAAGGGGTTAAGCATACTTTTATAAAATTCAATTCATAATAAAACTTAAGTTGTCGAAGGTATGTTTTCTAATATTTGCTTTCCTAACATAATTGGTAGTAATACTTGAAGGAAAACATGCATACTGCGAATTCGCTATATATTGTTATACGAATTCGTTATACGGATATAAGGAATTCAGGATATAGCGAATGCGAATTAAATTCACAAGTCCCCTGGACTTCACTATAAACGAGTTTTACTGTAGATTAAAACGGTCAGTCCTAAGAAATTTCATTCTGTGCCGACAAAGACCTATCAATTATTTTGAGGCCCACTATGAAGATTCCAACTGAATCAACTAAATATTTTTTTAAATACTGAATTTATTTTGTAAACTATTATATTAACAGAAGAATTTATTATATGTCTTGTTTTGCCACCCATATTTAAAAGTTAAGTGACAGATGTGTACAAAGTGTATTGCATGTAGGTCATGAACCAGTTTTATTATCGCAAAGGCATATTCTAGTTCAAACGGAAAAAAACGTTATTAATTATTTCGTTGTTTTCGTTGTACTCTCTGAAAGGTGCTGCAGCGTTCAAGAAAAATTCACATTTAATTACAATAAATTTCATGTCATGAAGCCCCAGTTGAAATATGTATGTCCTGTACATGTCTTAAAAATGAAATAATGAAATAAATCTCTTGATTTCAGAAAAGCAGCAGCACTTTCCAAGATATAAAAATTACTTAATTTATATTTAAAAAAATTAAGATCTATATTAAATATGCCATTACGAAAAGGCGACTTTATAAAGCACCTCGATGTTAAACATGCCAAAACTGTACATAAAAAACGAGAAAATTCATTCAATAATTTATCTCAATAATTATTTAATAATCGTTTTAAAGAAAGACTTGGTATAAATGGTCTATCTAAAATCTTTAAATAATTTTCTTTGTTAAAAATAAAATAGAGTTTTCACTGTATGAAAAAAAAGATCCGGTCTGCGTCTCAAAGCACATGAAATATGGTCTTTTTAATAAAACGACGTTATGCCAACATAACCCGCTTTGTCGAATTTTAACAGCAACAAAAATTAATGCATTAGTAGATTTCAGTTTGTGATATACTAAGGAACACTTTAATTATTGTAAATAAAGATGTCACAGTAAAACTTTTCCCGTTTTGATTATGCCCCACCCTTTAAGTACTCTTAAAAATGCTGTGGAATAAGTAGTTTATTATGAGAAGGATAAAAATGTAAATTGCAACATTTATCGGTATAATTTAAGAATATTGAATTTCAAATCAAAACAGTAATGAAATATTCCTTTTAATCAAATTCAAAGATGAAGAAGAGTAACTGGAGTAAAAAAGTGAATTTCAGAAGGCGCTGTCCGTATGGAATCATGTTTTGAAATAAACAATGTTCTTTAACAAGTGTAATGCTTTAATTAGTTATGTTTAGAGAGACAAAATGTTGATAAGACGAGAATACATGTACCTGTGGTTTTCTGTGGGATTTTTCTTCATGAAAGAAAATAAAATAAAAGATAACTTGGAATGAATGGTCAGAATACTTTGATTTTCAATAGTAAAATACTACCACCAGAGCAAACTTAAGATAACTATATTTAATATAAATATTTTTTTATTTTTAGTACTACTATATGTATTTGTTTTTTTCTCTATCTATTATTTAAAAGCGCAATTTTGACAAACTCAATCATGTATTAACAACATTTTCGAGTATACAGTCTATTGTCGGGAGACAAAAATTATAGATAAATGTTGTCGCGGTAGTATTAGGTAGTATTATGTTGACTAACAAACCAGATGGAATATGTAGAGTGCTAAGCTCTAAGGTAAGGAATATGGAAAAGAAAGTGCTATATAGTTCTTAACCATTTTAAGAATTAATACAGCGTAAAAATTTATCAAATAGTTGGACTGAAAATGACTAGTCGAACGCCGTTTTTTAAGATATAACATAAACTAATTTTTTTTTCATTGCTGCTAAGTGTTTGTATTCATTTTCCTTAGGACTATTCATTTTAAATATCTTAGAAATCAAATAAATTGTTTTGTTCGCTCAGGTGTTGCATTGCATGTACATATGTAACCTTTAAAATCGCAATTTCTTGTCAAATGACTTAATTTTCCATATTCTTCTGAGCTACATTTAATAACATCATTTTTATTCTTGCGATTCACAAATATTATGAAACATTTGAATAACGCTTTTCAACAGTGTGCATCGTGTATATCTTTAGAAAAACATTTGTCAACCCAATCAACACCAATAAATAATACCCTCATTATCTTTCTAGAGAATTGTGCCTGTAACATTCATGTTGTTTTTTAAGAAAATTTATCCTGGTAATCTCACATTATTAATTATCGTCAGAATGATTTAAATTAAAATATTTATAGCTTGATATTTCAGACAGTTATTCTTTCACATGAAAAAACACAGTAAGAAAAAGATATGTTTCAATGTGAACAAATGGCGCATATCATGACAGATGGTAGATTAAAACAGATAGCAATAAGTAGCCTATGTAGCTCAGATGACCTATAAATAAAATAGAGTTTAAATATAAAAGAATACGTTTAGTGTTATTGAATTCAAAATAAAAAGAACTCACCCATCTTTGCTGTTCCTGTTTCTGAAATCACACGGAGAAAGTACGTCAATAAGTTGAAATGATAAATCTACTTTACACTTTATTGTACAATAAACAGTTAAAAGCTTCGGAAATCTTGCAATTTTGTGTTCGTTGGGGTGTTTGTGTGTATTTTGATTTTTTTTTCAAATAAGACCTTTGAGATGCACTGTTTTTTTCACTGTTGGTCTTATTTAAAAAAACATATATTTTGTACATTATGCATATGATCTTTATATATTTAGAATATGCAGGATGAAAATAAAAAGATGTTGAACAGTGTAAATTTATTCACCATATGACTTATAGTGGAAACATTATAGAGAGACCAGCAACTTATCTACACTTGTACATGTTTTATGTATATGAAAAATTTAATTTACAATCCTCAAAATAAGGATCTGGAAACTTATTCTTTTGAGGTCAAACGATACAAACATTTTATTTTTCTTTTGAACATACTTAATAGCTTAACATCACGTAAAAGTTTTAGAAAAGTAGATAATTGTTTGATTTTTTATTCTCCGTAGACTTAGGAATAAAATGTCTTCCATATTCTTCCAAAAAGTACACACATCCTGAGTAATCATGATAAAATAGTGAAATGTTTTTAAAGAAGCACGGAGTGACTGATATTACATTTACTCAATAACCCGTTGCATTTTCTGGTATACATTTAAAAACATTGAAAAATATCAGTAAACTACTACTACAGACAAATCACACCCAGTAGAGGTTTCCAGGCGTAAAAATGGTAGAATATGTTAGCTCCGTGCTCAAAGTTTACATGTTATATAATCTTTAATCAAATATACTAAAAGTGATTTTTTAAGAAAGGCAAAATTTACAATCCGTCTACTTTTCTAAAACTTTTCTCCTCCAAAGAAAAAAAGTGCATTCATCTTCGGTATTTATATTAAACATGCATTTAAAGTCATTCAAGCATTTTAATTAAATGGACCGGATTTAATGTTTTTCCCCCTAATTTTTGTGATAATTTTTTTTTCTACAGTTTATAATACTAAAACGTGGCAAAAAATAATCAATTCTTAGCATCTGGCTCAATATTATTAAGCAAGTAGGATATGAGGCTAACGAACAGTATTCAATCTCAAAGTCCATAAAACAATACAAAATAGGAGCAGAGCAAACACGGACCTCCGGAACATCAGAAGTTGGATCAGGTGCCATGGAAGAGTGAGCATTCCCTGCTGTCCGGTCACACCCGCCGTGTGCTCCATCTCATGATCAAGAAATAATGGAAAAATTAGTCGTCAATTCATTGTATAAATAATGAACTATCAATTAGTATGTAAAACGTCAGTCAGCATTTGACTCAATGATAAATTGTATTTGTTGACAAGGCCATTGTATCGACCATAAAACTTCCGAGTAATGATTCTAAACGAGACTGCTGATATTCTTGTTTCAACAACTAGCAAATAAATAAACGGTAAATCAAAATAAATTGTGGGTTTTCAAAACGAAAATCCATTTTTGCAGGATACGAGGGCTGTTCGAAAATTATTGAGACATTGTGTAAATTTTCCTTTCTAATGAACGTCTTTCGGTGAAAATTTGCATTTACGTTTGACATACACTAAGAATTAATAAAAGCAGGAAATATTTTAAGATTATAAAATATTTTCTCTACAGTGGTATATGAATGCGTCAATAGTAGGGGTACCCGGAGCAGTCACGAAATCAGTTATTGAAAATATGTAACACCAACGTTCCAGCTCTTTGTGGACCCATAATCAGAGTGAGAATGATTCAGTTTAAGTCTATAATTTTTCAGCTTTATTTCAAATTTATGTTGTGCAATTTTGTTATAATTTTTATCAGAAATAAGGAGATCATAAAAAAGTTTAACGCGTTAGAGAATTCTTATCACAGCGAGAAAATGGGTTTTGACGTCAATGGCGGAGCAGTAAGGACACCATAAATTTTGAGTAGCACTATGTAGAACTCTTTTCCAGAATGAACGATCTGGTAAAACAATAACAACGAGAAAAAATAATGTATTACACTGTAGTGTTTGGCATTTCATTGGCATTTCATTGGTATAATTTTTTTCAATTAATTCAACCAGATTAAAATTAAAAACTCTAGACGACCAAAAAGTTATAACGTACGGTATGAATATCGTCACGGTATTTATATCGTTGACCCGCGTTGCACTATATTATTCTAAGTCATCCTTTCCCACATATGAAAATTTTACACGGGAGTTGCAACAGCATACGGTTTTACAGAAAAGTTAAAGAAAAAAGACTGTTCGATTTTATTTTGCGAATCGGGGTCAAAATGCTGTTGATTAATTTTTACGTTTCAAAATTTTGCGAATGACCACTGCTTTGTTTATATTTTCTTATTGTTAAATTATTTTTAAGAAAAATATTTTTGCGAATCCATTGAACTCGCAAATTTTCTAAAAATTCATCTACAGCAAAAATTTCCAGATTTACGGTATTAACGCTTCCCTATAGATTCACATGCAAAGCCATCTCCAGCTAATGTGAAGTTAAATGACGTAGCGAGGCTGTTCCAGGTCCTTGGACATATGCATGTTAATTATTTCGCCGAAATTTATCTAATTATCATAGGAATTAGAAATTTCGCACGAGTGTTCCATTCATTCTTTATAAAATGTTGATAAATTTTCACCAGATTATCTCTGTCAGTTATGGAGTAAACGTAATTGTCTCATTAATTTCCGAACAGCTCTCTTTATATGCTGACACCGCGATGTCATGAACTTTTTGTGCTTGTTTCCACACACCCTGGCTATGGAATGTCCAAGTTAACATTTGTGGTGCACCGTTCTGGAAGTTTAAATGTAATGTCATTGAAATTTAACTTAACAACTTGAATTCATTTTTTAAATTCAACTATTTATAAAAACGTGTAAAATTACAATACTTGATAACAATACTGTCGAGATATTGAAGAAAATCTCTTGTCAAATATGATGTCACCAGCCTTGACATTGCCTAGCACAAGATATAAATAGGACAAGATTCATAGGATTAGTACTTACAAAATGACTCAAATAAATGTGAAATTAATGCTTATTATTTGAGCTTATCATTAAAACTAAAGAAAATATTTCATTAAATACAATATATATAAAATATGAATTTATCTAGTAGCATTGGAGCTGCGCAGGGACAAGGGTATTCGTGATTTACATGAATCAAAAGTGCAAGGATATAAACTATTCTGTTTGATCTGAAATATGGAATATTTATTGCTTATCTGCTTTATATTGTGAAAAGTACAATTACATGTAGCTGACCCTGTTCTGCAAAACATTATGTAAAGGAGAAAGGCCGAAAACTGTCCATTCTGTGAGAGAAAGAACTAATCGAGGGCCGTAGGCCTTTCTCCTACTTAAAACATGATTTTTTTTTGTTGAGGAAATTAAATAAAGAAAATATAGAAAACTAGTATTGTATTCAAAATGGATAGTTCCAGGTAATATAGATGTAATAGTAGGTCCATTGTTTACAGAATAGACAGTCACAGGTAAGATAAGGGTGCTCAGCATTTTGTTGAATCGCTTTTGTGTTACAAGACCCTACATAACAAAGGCTTTTGTCTAAAAAATGGACACTTACAGGTGGGACTCATTGAATATACAAGCATGTTCTTTTTCTGAATCATTTGTAAGCTTGCTTTTGCATGATAAGGATGTCTTCCTCTGACGGAGAAAGTGTTTTTCTAACACAATCAAAATTTAAAGAAACTGAGGATGCACAAAATACTGATGGAATATTAAGTGACATTTTGGACCTGGAAACCGAAACAAGTAAAACACAAAAAAAGGCTAATTTTGATCTGAAAATGGTTTCATATTCGGATATTTCTGACGAAGAGCTAGTGAATGCTAGCCAGAACATTGAAAATATTGAAAGGTTTCTTAAACCCTTAAATCAGGAGGAATTGGACGAATTACTGAAGAAAGGCTTATCGAAGAAAACAGAAGGAAAGGCAAGGTGGGCTATATCCCTGTTTGAAACGTGGCAGCAAAACAGGAAAAGAATCTTGGGACAGAATTCCTCTGGAATTACATCAGAAAAAGACATTTTGAAGATGAATGATGATGAAATAAACACAGCAATGAGTTTTTTCATCGCAGAGGTCAAGAACAAAAATGGTGAAGACTACAAACCAAACACTCTATATGAAATCACGTGCGCTATTCAACATTACCTCCGGAATAAGGGAAGATTCCTTAGTTTCATCGATGACAGGTCTTTTGAAGGACTACGTAAAATTCTCGATTCAAAAATGAAGGAACTATCAAGCCGAGGGCTTGGAATTGAGAGAAGACGAGCAGAAGTTATATCCGAAGAACAGGAGAATATAATGTGGACAAAAAGTATTCTTGGGGCAGACAATCCTCAAAAATTGCTGGATACACTTATTTATTTATTGGGACTGCACTTCGCCTTAAGAACTGGGCAAGAGCATAGAAACCTGCGAGTTGGACCGAACAGCCAAATTACTGTCTGCACACAGCCCGATGGAACAAAATACCTGGAATACAAGGAGGATGTCTCTAAAACCAACAGAGGAGGATTACAGCACCGAAATGTCAAGGCAAAGGTAACCACGGCCTACCAGAACAAGATTGCTCCAGAGAGATGCCCTGTTTTGGTGTATGAAAATACCTATCTTTAAGGCAAGTAGTGTTTAAACATCAGTTAGTAACAATTTAATGAGATTGCTGATTTTTTAGTACTTTCTGAATATTTTGTTTTATTTTTCAGACCTGAACAAGGGAAATGTGATGCTTTATATCTCAGACCACTAAAATACACGACCCAGAATACATGGTATGCAGATACAGCTGTAGGCGTCCACGTTCTTCAGAAAACAGTAGGAAAACTTTGCTCACAAGCAGGATTTGAAGGGCATTTTACAAATCATTCTTTGCGTGCAACAGCAGCAACGAGATTATATGAAGCTGGCATAGATGAGCAACTAATCACTGAGAAGACAGGCCACAGATCAACTGCTGTACGATCATACAAACGAACAAACGATACTCAACTTCAAGACATCAGCAAGATTATTCATGGAAATGTGAAAAGCTGTGATACGATTACACAAAAGGCAGAGGAAGAGAAAAAAATGCAAGTTCCAGGGAGTGCAAATCCTACTAGTGAAATCAAAATCAAAAGTGGCAATCTTTCTTTTGAGTTCAAGTTTTGAGGATTTTGAAAGTGTTAGTGACTGGAAATTAATCTTACTTGTGAACAACAGTGGCAATATTTCTTTTGAGTTTACATTTTGAGGATTTTGAAAGCCAGTGACTGTAAATTAATTTTACTTGTGAAATCAATATCAAAACTGGAAATGTTTCTTTTGAATTTAAATTTGAAGATGTGTGAAATAAATTTTGTTTTAAATGCATTTGTTGTTTCCCCTTAGGGTATATGCCAATCTTTACCTGGTACTGTCCATTCTGTTTGTTTAAACTGTCCATTCTGATTGAAAAAAAAAACTGTCCATTCTTTCAAGAATGGACAGTTTTTCAAAAAGAATGGACACTTACAGGTAACTTATTGGATTGTTTGAGGCGTTTGCTCAACAATAAGCTATAGAATGGACAACACAAACAAAGGGTTTACGTCACAATCATGTTTTAATTTCATTTATAATAGAATTTGAGTGAAGTGGAAATGTTGAGCTTTTACATATATACGCAATTTTGGCAAAATTTTCAGTACTTCCCAAACAGCACAGACTAGCTCCAAGCACATGTTTGGGTAGAGAAAATAAACATCTTCCAATGTGTATCATTTTTTCTTCAAAAACAAGTGTATGCCCTTGCACTATTCTCATTTCCTACATTCAGCTGAATAATATTATTTTTTATACTATTCACGTGACAAACAGGTGATACAGTATACTTCTGAGATACATGTAACTGGTACTGTGTACAGCACATCCTTAGCCATTATGGATAGCTATATAACACTTTTCTAAGGCATTCAGTAACTTTGTTACAATGTTTTAAAGAAGACTTACATATTAAAACGGTTCTTAGATCATATTTTCCCCTTCAGTCCTTAACATAGCTGAGATACTCTTCAGCTATATGTACTTAAAAGATAATTACACTTATTCCAATATTTAATCGAGCTCTATGGGTATTGCTTTACCTAAAAGATAAGAGAAAGAATGACATCAAGTCAGTGAGTCAATTTCCGGAATCGGTACGTTTGAAACAAACATTACCCTTTTCATGAAGATTATAATAACGTCTTCCATGTCTTGATAAAAAAAACTTCATGAAAGATAGAAATAAACTTCATTAAATAGGTCCGAGTCTTATTTACTTTAAAAAAATGTGTTATAATAACGATTTAAGAAAACCAGTACATTCAATGTATAGAATACATATCAGTCGTTGAAGGCTATCAGCTCATGATTAAGGAAAAAA
The DNA here is from genome assembly GCA_003671525.1 of Saccostrea glomerata. NCBI lineage: Eukaryota > Metazoa > Mollusca > Bivalvia > Ostreida > Ostreidae > Saccostrea > Saccostrea glomerata. Next base: position 98,179 of record PRKT01000961.1, read on the forward strand.
GAGGGGAATATACAATAACATAGAAAAAAAGATAGAAAATGTGAAATATGTATGTCAGGTGAAATAGAGTACAAATTTAATTTTTTTTTTTTTGTATTAAAGTGTCCTCGATATGAAGAGCTTAGAATTAAATATATCAAGAGTTATCATTTAAAAAAAAAAAACCATCAGTATTTGAATAAGTACAATTACTGAGTTCTACAAATACTAAAGAACTATGTAACCTAGTTAATTTTTGTATTTTTCTTGAATTAAGAAATTATGTACTACATAATAATTAAATGATATTGTTATGTAATTAACACATATATATTGTAAAGCCTGTACAAATCGTATGTATGAATATTGCATACCTTTTAGATGCAATGTTTCCGGTTCAAATAAAACACCAAACACTACTAGGACATACATGTGTACATGTGTATCTTATACATTTCACTTCATAGATGTGTGATTTATATATATTTAAAATAAAAGGAATTGTGTTAGGATGTATGTTCTGTAGTAAACGTATTATAAAGAAAAACAGTTAATAATAAACAATGTCCCGAATTTTATCGAAAAAAAGCAAAATTAGCGATTCCTTTGCTTGTTTAAAATTTTGCAATATTATTAAGCTTTTGTACAAATTTTCTGTTGCATATGTGATGCACTGTGCGCAACTTACAGCTTCTAAATATGAACTTTGATAATTTTCATATTGAATTTGCTTTTTTCGTTAGACTTAAGATTAATTAATTTGATCATGAATGAAAGAAAGCATCTTTTAAAGTGTCAAAAACGAGTTAAAATTTATATCTCAGGTGAATTCATGAAAGCAATTCCGTTTGTAAGCAAAATATTACCGTTTATTGACTCAAAGAAACTTCGGAATATGCTGAAAACATCTTTTAAAGCTGAAATCGTTTTTAATGATAAAAATACAAAATTAATTTATTGATGTTGAATACGTATATTAAGATTC